>OX328127.1:21706230-21791230 GCA_946811695.1 Gonocerus acuteangulatus
TATTCAAAAACTATTTTTCCAATTTTCTCGAAAACGGTTAAAGCGATCGCCTTCAAAATGGCTTCATTCGTTTTCCTAGCCCAGTAATCATATAAAACGAGTACTTACAAGCTTATGAACTCAAAAACGTAAGCGTTACGATTTTTTTTGCGCGAATTTCGCCCCAAACGCCATCTTCCAGTAGGCGGATTTTGCTGGTTAACGAACTTGACCTTTCAAATTGGACGAAGGATTTTTGTACCAAATTTCATCAAAATCGGACCATTCGTCTTCTATCTAGAGAGCGAACAGACAAATATATATATATATATATATATATATATATATATATATATATAAATAAATATATACATATATATATATATATATATATATACAAATTTGAACCACCGTTATTTTCGGTCTCTAGGGGTTCTGAAACGCGAAATTTTCTAGTCGGCACTTCCGGATTGTTTCATTGTATCAACCCTATAAGCGGGGTTCCTCCCTATGGGGGAGGGAGGAACCGCGCTAAAAACTGTAATCTATAACATTATGTTCCAATCTATACTTTCACCGTTTGCTATATAAATTCTAACTATTAATTAGACTAATTACTGTCCAACAACAGTCAAACAATATTAATTGTTATTAAGGAGTCAAACAATATTAATGCATGTTTTTATTTGTTGTTAGCACCTGATGATGGCACATTTGTGTTGAAAGGCCTAGTGCAAAATAAAGAAAATTTGTGGGAAGACTGAATTTTTTTTCACCCTCTGGAATTATAAGGAAGTATATATGGTTGATGGTTGTTCTGAAGTTCAGACTATCCATCAACCAAAAAAGTAGATGTTCAGAATCTGAATACCTACTTCAGCACAACGCTTTGTTGTGCGTCAAGCTGTTTGTCGAGTATTTTTGAGTGTAAAAGAAAGCCCTGGGGGAAAGGCCATAATCAAATTTTCTGTATTTTCGGATTTTTCCTTTTACTGTTAGGTTTTCCTTACCAAGATGATTTATTTGATACCCCCACTTGGGTTTTGGAAGGAACAAGTACCAAATGGGCAACCAACCCTGGGAGCAGAGTCAAACACAGCTTTTCTGGATTTTTCGATTTTTTCCTTTGATAGCATCCAAATGTCTATCATCCTGCAAAATTTCAAGCCCTTATCTTTTTGTGAAGTGCCTAATTATTCCGATTTTCCATCGCCTATATCTCAGAATGCTACAATGTGGAATTTTTAAACTTTCCAATTTTACTCACATCTATTTGTACAACACCTGTGGAAAATATCATAAGTTTAAGTTTATCTTTAACTGATTCAAAGTTATGAGAGGGTAAAAATTGGCTCTAATACTTCGTGTAATATATACACCATGTGTGTCAGCCTTAACTTGGCCTAGCGCACTACCGTGCACCTAGATTTAATAGAAAAATAATTTTGGTGTAATTGGAACATGCAAGAAGAACTTAATTTAAATTTATCTTAGAAATTTGTAATAATGTGGGTTTTAGGTGAAGTTACTCTCCACAGGCTTAGCTGGCAGAGGGTTTGGACTCTAGCTCCACCAGCTGAAGATATTACTGTGAAAGGGATTGCTTGGAGACCCGATGGCCAGGTCATTGCAATTGGTTACAGCAATAGTAAGATCATTTTTGAGCATTATATTGTTAAATTTCTTTTGTTATTCCCTGATGTTATAAACCTTGATGTTTAATCTAATCGATAAGTATTTTTATTTCAGACGTTGTTTTACTTGTTGACGTTGAAAATAAAGATATAGTCCACAAAAATAGTTATGGGGAAGATTTTGAAGGGAATCATACAATATCGTGCCTTACGTGGCTTGAGGAAAAAGGTTCTCTTACTGGAACTACTGAAAACAATTTAATTCAAGTAAGTTGCACAATAATAAAACCTTTATTTGTACCAAAAATATATACATTTTATACAATATCATGCTTTAGATTTTTATTTTTATGTAAAAAATCAGCTTATCGCTGAGGTTTTCGAGTTCACCATACATCGTTGCTGCATAGTCCTGCTACGTGATTTCCAGATTAATCCTGGCTAAATAGTGTGCTTCTCCAAGTCTCTTCCATTCTTTCCTTTCTTCAACCATACTCTGCCATGTTGCTCCACCACATGTATTCCTTATATCTGCATCCCAGGGAGTAGATGGTCTTCCTCTTGTGGATCCGGGAGTACCAGTTTATTACATCCTTGGACCATTTATCATTATTATCCCTTACTAAATGTCCGGCCCATGTCCATTTTTCTTGTGGATAAGCCATGAAATGTCTGGGAATCTTGTTTTTTTCTCTTACACACTTTTAGCGCGGTTCCTCCCTCCCTTCATAGGGAGGAACCCCGCTTATATGGTTGATCTCATGAAACAATCCAGCGCTCCATTCCTCTCACTGCTACTCTAAGTTTCCTATTGTTTCCTTCATTTAGAGGCCACGTTTCACAGCCTTATGTTAAGGTTGATAATACAGTGCTGATCCAAAGTTTCTTCTACAACTAGTTTTGATCTTAAAAATAACACAAATTATGTAACTTCTACTTTCAGATCAAAAGTAGAAGTTACATAATTTGTGTTATTTTATGAGCTCTAACGTGAAACTGGCCCATTATCAGTATAATGAAATACCTGGAATACTTAATTGATAGAACAACATATCTATTTTTTTAGTGTCAGAATGATGCTCCAAATTTATTCAATTAATCTTTATATTTTCTGCCCATCATTCACAAATTTATCATTGAATATAAATGGTAAGGAGGCGAGATTGGCTCAGTGATAAAGCACTTAACTCATATTCTGGAGGACCTGAGTTCAAAACTCGAGCACACAAAAGATTTTATCTTCTAGTGTAGTCAATCAGGAATTGGATTCAGGGTCCGAGACCCTCCATTGGCTCATCCTGCCTTTAATTAATTTACTGGATACCTGCAAAGGGGAAAATCAAGCAGTTGGATCATAGTGCTGATCACACTATCTCCCTAGTATGCCGCATGGTCAAGAATCAGTTACCTTTACAGTATCTGCCCCTTGGGCCTGATTATTTGTTTTTTTTTTTTTTTTTATAAATTTAAAAATTGTTGGCCTGTCCTGTTGTGATTTTTTCATATTCTACATTCTAGTGATAAGTTCTTAATTTCTGTTGAGATAATTTTGAGGTTTTGAAATGCGTGCCGCAGTAAGGAGGCAGCTCCTTTTTTCAAATTTTTGGCAAATTAAAAAAAAAATGTTTTCAATTTAGTTTCTTGTTATTTATTTCATTTTCTTTTTCTTATCATAACATAGCCACCTACTTATGTAGTAAGTACTTTTTTTAGTGTGAGGTTTAATGATTTAGAGCTTTCTCCTTATTGTTGCTCTCTATAAAAGAACCAAAAATTTAAGGACTTTTTCAACTTAAATGAACAAAATTGGCTTTCAATCACATTTTTAATTTAGAAGGCTTATTTGGCAGTACAAACAAAAATGTAAAATAAAAGAAATATTTCAATTATTGTAAAATTCAGTCGTCTTCCGGCTCTGTTTCTGTCAAATCATCATCATGTGTTTCCTGTGCTGAAGAAGCTACACATTATAATGCATTATAGAACAGCATCTTATTTTGTCCAACATATTTGTGTGCGAAGCTTTAAATATAAAAAATAAATTTATTTTATTAAATTATAAATGGCACTAATGGCCAAGATGAAGATATACTATAAATAAAAAATTAAATCATAAAAAGTAAAAATTTTGAAAAATTTTTTATCTTTTTTTTTTTTCAGGAAAATGCAAAGAACTTTTTGCCAAGACTTCCACCAATTTCTCGAACGTTTGGGTCTATTAACGAGGAATCAAATGAAATTCTAGAAGATACAAAAAAAGTATCTTGCCAAAAAGAATTGAATTTTCTTATGGTAGGATTCACGAGTGGACAGATTTTCATGAGTGTCTTTGGTCTTTTCGAATGCGGAGTTATAAACCTTCCAGAAAGTCTCAAGCCGGATTCCGTTCCCATTGGCACTGAAATAACGTCAGATTTAAAAAATATATTTGTTCTCGTTAGCAATGGACAATGTCTGCAACTAGTAATTTATGATAGCTATGTTTTAAATTCCTATTGCAAAGAAATATACGCTTTAGCGTACAAACATGGGCAAATAATGAGCCTAATGGATTACCTTGAGAACACAATGAACGCAATTCGAGAAGCGTATGAAAATATGCTCCTCCTTGACATGGAATCGAAACTCTCCCAGTATGCAGAAAATATGCCTGAAGGTTCAGTTTCAGCTGATTTTCTGGAGCTATTAATGTTTGGAATTATGTCGGATCCTCTTGAGTCATTTCTTCTTCACGATTTGAGTGATAAAGGAATCAAGAAACTTGGTCATTCAATTGAACTCAGTCATTCGAACATACAGAAACTGATTCTTAAGCATGTACAGGCTGTAAGCCAAAGCATTGCTTATCATCTTTCGGAATTAAAAGGTATGGCACGGTACACAGAAAGGTTCCAAGTTCTCGGTGTCGATGAGCCGATGGTAGCTAAAAGTTTTAATGAAATTGGATCGTTTCTTGTCAAAGCAAATGAGGTTCTTTTAGTAATTGACGAGTCTATGAAAAAATATAAAGCTTTACTTAAGTGGCTTTATGAAGTTATTTTGAGAATTTCTGAAGAACGTTTGCCTGACATTAATCTTCCAGGAGTAAGTGAACAAGATACAAAATTTATTGCAGACTATTTATACAACCTCGAAGGGTTCAGCACTAAATTGAAGAAGAAACACTGCTTCCTTGATCACCTAGGACAGTACATTAGCGATGAAGAGTTGACCAATCCTATGCCTTCAGAGAAAAATGCCTGGGAAATGTTTTTAAAAGAAAACCCCTGCATAGCAAACAACCCCGCAATTATCCCTCGTCATGAAAAAATGTCTTTGATACAACAACATAACCGATTAAAAACAGTCCTAAAAGAATCATTCAGCAGCCCACAGAAGGCTATTGGTACAAAGATATCAGTAGCTTCGGTTGTTGATCTCATGACCGTAACAACGATCCCCAAAGTATCTATGGTCCATTTAATTGAAAAAGATAAACTAATCCTTGCCTTCATACCTCATGGCAATATAACATCTTTCATATATTTGGATGTATTAGTACAGGAGGGAAAAATTCAAAAAACAAACGTTTATTTTAAGTCTCTTGACGTAAACAGTGGATACACTGTTGTCGATTTACAAATATATAACAAAGACTTAATATCAGTATTACTTCAACAACCTGGGGAAAACAGAAATTCCGTATTCGTTCAAATGCCTATTAGGAAAATTCAGGACTTATCTGGCCAAGAGGAAAATTCAATTGATGGCATAAGTCTTGTTGAGCCGTGTGCTTTGAGGACAATAGAAAACATGATCGCTTGCCGGTTGGCTGTCAGTGGAAGCAGAAGAGTTGCTGTCCTTTTATCAGAAAACATGCACAAAGTTCGTACTTATGAAATGGAAGTTGAGGAGGATGAAGAAGAAGAAGATATGGAAACTACTAGAGAAAGTGATAGCAGTTCCCTCCATCAAAGTATTTAGTCTTCCTATTATTTGGTTCATGTATGTATATGTATATAATGTAAATATTATTTTTGATGTGCATATTGTAATAAAGTCTGTTACTTTTCTAAAACATTTCTTTACAAGAATAAAATACAAGATAACCGGAAAAGAGATTAAATATAATATATTGTTATGTAATTTCATCACATATATCTGTGAACATATGTTCTGGAGGGCCGAGTTTCAAACTCAGGTCCTCCAGAACATGAATCTAGTACTTTACTGCTGAGCCAAACTCGCTTCTGGGAAAGAAAAAAAAACAAGAATCCATTATTTAACTCCCTTACTTCACACAATGTGAAAATCGTTTTGTGCTTAACTTTTAAAATGTTCTGGGCCAAGCTGTTACCAAGTCCTTTGTATTTTTTAGGTTTTGGGGGAATGCTTATTCCCCATATAATATAATCTCATAGTCTAGTACATGGGAGTAATCTAAACCATTTTTCCCGCAATTTTTCAAGAAAAAAAAAAACAAATGCCCATGGTTAGAGAGTTAATGAACGTACAGTCTGCAAGTTTATTGAGTTATATAATTTTGATCAAATTTTTTCTCTCATAAACAACCTTTGTGAAGGAGGGAAGAGCATGCCTGTAAGAAGAGTTTGACCCTCCCCAACCAGTGTTTCTAATTTTTATAATACATTTTTTCCAAAAATCGTGCCCATAGCGATAAAGGGTAATGTGTTCTTAACTATAAAGAGTTGCTGTTCATGAGGTTGCTCAATTCCTCAATAAAATAATTGCGTCTTCCCAAAATAACTTCTTTTTATTAAGCACATGGCCTTTCTACACATTGTACCATCTCATCTGGTGCTAACAACAAAAATAACATTTGTTTCGTTTTCAAATTCTGTGGTGAGGGTCTCCCCACTTCATGCAGTTGTGGGGGCCTTCAGGGAAGGTAAAATCACAAAACCAGTATGTGAAAAGATCCGAAATTCAGGGAGACCAGCGGTAAGGAAAATAAACGGCTTCCTGGCTCTACTATTCCCACGATTTCCCATTCCTAAACAACCTAGGTAGTCTCGCTACTCTTTTCCTGTCCAGGCCAATTGATCTGTCAATAAAACATTACTGTAGATGTACTTTGCCTATAATTTATAGCCTCCTCAATCTCTATCACATTTAGAACACTAGCATAAAGCAGATATTACAGATGTCCAGGAAGAAGAGCTGAGTGATCTGTTGAAATTCAGAAGAAAATTCATGAAATTAATATCACCACCATAAACCCAGAAGCCCAGGTGCCAGAAGCCTTACAAACCAAGATATAGAACATAGTCAATATCATCATTTATGCCTTCTTAGTATTGTTTTGGGTTTCTAAATCACATTTACCTTTGTCATTTCCTTTCTACCAGGTTTCACACACTATAGCCTGTTCAGTTAGATGGATGGTTCCACCTTTTGCATTTCCGTTACAATGAACAACACACTACTTTAAACTCAATAAAAACTGATTATGGATCGTTTAGGAACAGGGAAAGCTTTAAGAGGTAGGGCAAAGGAGATAGTGTTTAATATTTATCAATACTTAGCCAAAGCTAAGGCTAAAAACAATCTATGGCTAAACAAATAGGTGTTTTAGTTGGAGCGAAAAGGTCGTGGCCTATATTCTCGGTGCAAGAAATTTGCGGTAAAGATTCTCTCTGTTATAACCTTATCACTTTGGCTGATAAATATTAGACACTATTTCTTTTGTCTAACCTGTCAAAGCCTTCCCTAGTCTTATACAAAACATAATCAGTTTATATAATGTATTGTGTTGTTCCTTGAAATGAGATATTGCAAATGGAGGAACCGTCGGGAATATTTCCCTCAAAGTTTCGCACATGCGGAATTGAACTTTTCCATCTATCTGAACAGGTCATAGATCCCTTCAAAACACTGAATTTGAGTACATGGGGTGCTCAGAAATGAAGAAGCTGGTAAATGGTATTTGAAAGCTTAATACCATTTGTTAGGACCACCTCACTTGGACCTTTGTTGGTTTTATTCCATCGAATGCAAACTATTTTCTATCCTAACCAAACCAACTCAGGAATAAACATTATATGGAAACACACTAAGATAACTCATTTCTTTCGAGTTGGATTTTTTGTTTTTTTAATCATCCTATATTGATTAACAATTTTTCTTAATACCGAATTTCTCCAAGCTTTCCTTCCCGAGGAAATTCTGATTTGGATTGGCTACCTTTGCCGTCCTTTCTAAGGAATTCTCAGAACAATAATTAATTTTTAACTACCATTGTCAAAAACATTAATTTGAAATCTGTTTCAAGAATTTCTCCTGCGCCGTGCCAAAATGAAGCTGCATTAATCTATCCATTGTACTTTTGTCTAGTTATTCAGTTTTTTGACACATGAGATAATTAATTGACACTATAATAGTGTAGCATTTATTGATTTTTCAAAATATAAATTTTAAATATTATGCGTAGGTGGAATAATCGCTAGCATTATGCTAAAACCTCTATTGAATTAAAAAAAAAATCTTTATGAGTGATTTTTTTTTTTGTATGATTTAGTTTTGGATAGGTTACCACCCTTATGTAGCTTGGATAGAGGGAATTCCTTTCCTTTTTTTTCTGTCTCCCATTGTGGGAATTGAACCCACACACTTTAACACTCACCCATTGAAGTATTTTAATATAGTTATCGCTGATTTTAAAGTAAAATATCATATATTATAAAACATATGGTGTAGTTATAGCTTGATGAGGTTAAATTGATAGAAAAGTGTAGTTTTTATAAGTTTTTCGTTCCCTATAAGTAATTTCCAAATTAAAAAACTTATTTTACTTAATAAGGTACTTTAGTTTTGCTTAAGGAATTTTGATATTTTAAAGCCTCTAGTTGGGTTTCTATAATATTTCAACCTCTGATATAGTTTATATTTTAAAAAATGACTACAATTAGGCTTGATGACTCCATGCCTTAGGTTGTTGGTTTGATTCCCATCAGGTGTGGTGGTCAAAAGAAATTGTATTGGCCCTATTTTGGTTAGAAAATGGTGGGAACCTATCGATGACCTGTCCTATTAATCTGTTATTTATAAGTGTACATTAAAAGTTATATAAATAAGTATAAACCAGTTAATTTTACTATGCTACAAGCAAAGTAGGTTTTAAGAAAAAAAATTGATAACGAAGTAGGTATTCATTAGAATTGCAACATTTTTCTTGTTTTATCAGTGTGATTCATTGTCCCATTGAGTGACCCAGACATCCCCAGCGCATTTTCTGCCCCGTAAGAAGGGCAGATACTTTAAAGCTATCATATGGCACTCTAGGGAGATAGTGTAGTCACTCCGCACACCTGATTTTCCCCTTCGCAGGTACCCATTAAATTAATTAAAGGCTAGGTGGGCCTAGGGACGATCTGAGAATCCAAATAACTTGTGAATATTTATCTTTAGTATTTTGTATGCAATATTCATCTTTAAAAATCCCTCGTATAGAAATTATACAGCTGCCATCATTGGAGACAGTACTTCTAGTGCTACTCTAACATGTGGCAACAAAGTAGTCATGTACAAATGTGTTGAGTAGTCATGTACAAAATATCATTGAGAAGAGATAGTTGACCATTGAGTTTGCAAACGCGAGATATTGTCGGGGTTTGGTGATGTGGAATTTGGATAATCTCCGAACCAGGAGTGCGAGAGGGTAGGCAGAGGAGGAGAGGGAAACGTTGGCAAAAATATAACACATTATCTAAAAAATATAGTTTTATTAACCACAAGGCCGAACCTTGACAATATCTACTTCCGCTAAAGCTGAGTTTAAAATATCAGTTATTTCAACTAATGCATTGATTTTGAAAACATAATCACAGTTCAGGTCTAATAGAACTTATGTTTAAGTATTATGTAATAGTATTATACAATATTTCTCTGGCATAAAATCATCTTCCTGAAACCAAAACATGTTAAAAATTCATTTTTTGAGATATATGTTCATTTGTTATAAGTGCATAACGCGGGTCAGCAAGAACTCTTGCCACAAATAAAAATTTATTAATTTTGAGCTAAATCCATTAGCCAACAAAAGAAATAGGATCCTTTCAATAAAGATACTTTTTTTTTTTAACGCACACCGACATCTTAGCCATTAGAGCCGCAATAAAGATACCATTTTAAGTATTAGTCCTTATAATCCCACAGGAAGTGTTCCTAACTCAAAAAATAACTTTGAAATAAATAAGATGCTTTTGATATAAGAATGTAATTTGAATGAGATTATTAATAAGCTGGAAGAGTTTGTCACACTTATGATGGATGGACAGTATTCAAAACTCAAGTAGCTAATTATCTTCTTTAAAATGATTCTGAATCTTAAAATTGTGTTTATTGAAAGGTTAGACATTAGACTTGAAATGTTTGGATAAATTGTTAAAAAAAATATCTGCACCAGGATTAGTTGGAAAAAGTCAGATTTGGATAGTCATATTTAATTAGAGAAAACATATTCATAAAATGAGGACCAACAGATATAGCCCTCCAAGTAACCTTCCACACATAAGACAGTGTTGCCAAAAAAAATAACAAACAAACATTATTATTAATTTTACTACAACTATTGCTAGATTATATCTATATAGATATATTATACTTATTCAAAAATTAATATATATATATATATATATATATATATATATATATATATAATGTGTGTAAACAAATAAAATTACAGAAATTACTTATTTTATAGGATCTTAATTTAAACAATTCAAAGGTCTTGTTGAATGAAGAGGGAATGAGCTACCCTAGTGATGTTACTTCTAATATCTGCTTGATTCTCTTATCGCCATATATATTGAATGAACTTAAGAAAACATTTCAATTTTTGTTTTATCATGGCTGAAAACGAAGGTAAGCATTAACTCGTTCAAACAATTGTACTTTTCCCACAATGCTTTCTTTCAGTTATGTAAGAAAATGTTCAAAAAGGTATGCCATTCTCAATATTGAAAAGAGATGTCAGCTGCACAATTTGGACTATAACTCCCATTCAGTTGAATTTTTCTTCTCTGTAGTAACTTCAAATTATACAAGAAAGACATAATATACAATTTATTTGAATACCTTAATTTCTAATCCAAATTTAAGATTTGGAATTATTAATTGTCCTATATATTTAAAGTATAGACAAGAATGGATCTATTTTCTTATTTGGCCAAATGTCCTGAAGTATTCTTGTCTTCGGCTTCCACTTTCCAGCTCCGAATTTAGTAAATTTATTTCATTTTCTCAATAAGTAAGAATGATTTCTCTCAGATGAATCCCGAAGTGTGATACCTACCTAAAAGCATAAAAGCTGCCTCCATTAAATTGTTTATTAATATTTAATTGATTATTAATACCAACCGGAGACCCGATGTCCCTGAGTACTGTGTGATCACTCTGAGCCGAGGGTCATGGGTTCAATTACCACTAGAGGAGTTGGAGTTTTATTGGAAAATACAAAAGGCATCAGCCCTATCCTGGCTAGACAAGGGTGGTTACCTATAGGTAACCTGTAACAAAAATCTTTGTTATGTATAATAGGGTTTGGTAAACTTAAATAATAATAATATTTACAAAATGTTGGCCATGTTATATAATTGCATGCTACTTTCATTCGATTATAACTGAAGCTAAACAAAATTAATAAATTATTTATAGTAACAAAATACAGAGCATAAGGGAAAATTCAAGATAAATTAATTATATCTCTATCAATTACTCCTTAGTACAATTTTTTTTTTAATTTTATTTAGGTTCTGTGTTTCAAAGTAGAAGATTATGTGGTTCCAAAGGAGCACAATAAAGGAATAGATAGCTCGTTATGCATCAAATATTGTTTTATGCTCCTCTCTAAGCCGCAACTGCTTGACCTTAAATCAGAGGCCATTATTATTGTTCTGTTTTATCCAATTCTGAGTAGTTCTTATAAGCTATTTTAATCTAAGTTGAAGTGAGGGTGGGGAAGGATCAATTGATTATTGAAGAAAGTGGCAGGAGTAGCTCGCCAAAATTGTTTAAATTATTATTTTATATTGGCTTTATCAATTGGATTAATAAAGGCAAAATAAACACAACGAAAAAATAGTAAAAAAATACTGAAATCAATATGGCCTCTTGCTTATCTAGTGGACTACGTGTCCTAGTCGGGATGGAGACATTTCTACTTCTTAATTACATTATGATTATAACATTTCAAATCCCTAAGTTATTTTTAGGATAAATGATACCTTGCTCTTAAAATTAACAAGTTTTTTCTTCTATTTGTTTCTGACATCTGCTTACGTTTTAGGTATAATTGCCATGTATGACTCTCAGTGGACTGATGTTTTACTAATTGTAAGTATTAGATGGCCTACTTTAGCTATTATGTGGAAGTTCCATTTTTATATGGTATTGTAATTGAAAGAAACGGAGAGCTAATTTTTATACAGGCTTAACAAGCAAATTGCTTGTTGACATTTACTTATAGATTCTCTTGATTACATATGATATACTTAATTTTTTTTTTTTCTTTAGAAAGAAACTGATCTCGAAAGGATAATAAGTTATATAAATTCTTCTAGTGTGCAAACCACACCTAAAAATGGCTATAATTACATTAAAACCTATTCCATCGGGACCATTGATGTGGCAGATTACCAACAGGACTTCGAGCACAACATCTTGCCATTTCAAGATCTAATTCCGCCATCACAGGTATTCTCTTGAAATAATTGCATGATTTTCTTATTGAATGGCATTTCAAATCGTAACAAAACATAATTAACAATATTTTTTTTATTTTAGAATTTAAATGGAGAAGAAAGTAAGATATGCTTCAGTATTACCAAGTCATGTAGACTGAGTTTCATTGATTTTAGCGATAAACCCGATGGTAATTATGAATACATTATGATTCTCCAAGATGAGGATACTAAGTTCGCCATATTGAAAGCTCTTACATCATTAGAATCAACTGAAATATATAATTGCTTAATTGAGCTATTTTGTCTCATTGGTGTTCCAGCTAAAATAATAACTAGTGAAAAGTCGAAAATGAAACCAATATTAGAGGAATTTTATTACTTTAATGAAAACTTTGATATTAAAGTAGAAATGCCAACAAATGAAGACGATGAAGACCTCGACATTCAGCAATTAAAAAATTTAATTGAAGATTGGATGGAGAGGAATAATTCAAATGAGTGGCATTGTGGACTTTATTTCATACAGTACCAAAGCAATTGCTCTTACAATGCAAGTATAAACGGTTACCCCTTCGACGTGTTGCTTAAACCTAATTATGAGTACGTAAAGAGAGAGTATACTAGATATTTATTGCATAAACCACAAATTATAGATAAATTTGCTAACAATGATGTGAAAAGTACTAAATCTGATCTAGAAACCAATGCCGAAAGAGAAATTGGTGGCATTGATGAATTTTATTTGGCAATCGAACCCAAAAGTAATGAGGACTTGAAATATGAGGAGATAGACAGCCTAATACAAATTCTTGATAAAACTAATGCAGACAAGCCCCCATCGGATAAGGATCCAGGAGCCGTACATAACAAACGTGTAATCGTTTATAAAAGAAACTCAAAACAGACTCGAGGTCCTACACCTAATGTTCTAGCCAAGTTGGAACCAGTAAATATTGATAAATCGAATAATAAAAGGGATTGGGTTTGCAAGCTGAGGGAAATAAATTTTGTTGATGGTACAGAGTATGGAAGTAATGAAAGTTCAGAAAAGAAAAAAAATGAATGGACAAATAAACCAGCAGACCTGGGGAATACTCAAGATCATGTCTTGGAATTAAAGAGCCCATCCCTGGAGGATACTGATATCCCTATTAAAGCTAGGAGGCTTCGAGAACACAAGTTGGTGAAAACTATTCGGAGTGAACTACGAAACGTGCCACCTGACAAACCGACTGCTATATGCTTAGTGTGCAGGAAGAAGAAAAAAACTCATAGTTCATTGAGCAATGCCAACATAGGGGCTCCAGTTCGCTTGCGTACTTCTATAACCGATCGTCGCCAGAAGGCGTGTCCCAATTTCATTTTAGCTGTCATAGTAGATATAACATCCGACGGCCAATACAGGATTGGCACTCCAAAAGGAGTTTTGAAAGACTCTTATCCAAGTGAAGTCTTAATGGATTGCAACCATACACTTTTTACATTAAAAGATATCCCCAAAAATAAATGTATTGAAGTTACTGAAGCAATAAAAGGTCAATTGAAGTTAAATCATAAAGAGTTGACGAAATGCAACTGCGCCAGACAACATGGATACTGCAACCCTAAGTTTAGTTATCATAATCGATGCTTGGTTCATGAAACATATACTGAAAAAACTCGAACTCTAAAATAGAAATAATGTTTTTCTTTTTTATATTAAATAAAAAATAAAAGCATTCAACAAAAATTGGTCTTATAACTAAACATTTTTGTGTACAAGCTCTTGGTTGATTGTGTAAGAGATGGGAATAATGAATTAGTTTGACCTGAGAAAGCACCAAGCATTCATTAATCATTTCTCGTAAAATAATGTTTTTTTTTAATTTATTAATTATAGGTGCTTCTACTGCCAAGGTAAAATAATGTTATCAGTTAATTAATTGATGATGATAATATATAAGTTTTATTGCAATTGAAATATGCAACAGCAATATATTATTCTTTTAACCCATACAATGATTTGTGGACTTAGGGAGGAATAGTCCTGCTGTGCCAAAAGAGTCAGTCCTTTTCTAATCAACACACCTATTTAACCGTATCCTTTCAGATATGGTAAATTAACTAAATAAATTAAATATAATATACAAAAGGAGGCCCGTGGCTGTGAGTGCTAAGGCGTATGCACTCCGTGCCTAAGGTCATGGGTTTGATTCCCATTGGTTGTGGAGGCTCTTCTTTGGAAAAAGGCATCAGCCCTATCCTTGCTAGAAAAGGGTGGTAACCTATAGATAACCCGTTCTAGAATTCGTTTTCAATAATAAATGGATGTTAAAATTTAAATAAATAAATAATACACAAAAAAATAATATCAAATACTAATAATAATTGAAAAAAATATACCCAAAAAAATTAACAAATAAATACACTAATAAAATAAAATAAAAAACATTTTTTGGCCTTATACGTGTCTCAGAATGATTGCAAGTAAATCAACAATAATTAGTTCAGCTATACTTCCTATTTAGTCGTCGCTGATTTCTATTTCCTGAAAGAACGGAGCCATCTCCTTGGGAATGGTACCTTGAGATCTGAGTCATAGTCCTTGTGCAGTGTGTTCTCTGGTTCCATAACTCTCCCGGAATTCTCCTTACAGTCCAGGCCACGAACAGTTATTGATGAAAATTTTTGACTTTGTAACTTTGTTTGGGCTGGATAGGAGGTGAACATATCAAAAGTCCTCGCCCGTAGCCTTTGTGCCGGGGTGGAGGGGGGTTTAGACGGTCCCATTTTTTGGGTTTTCACTTATATCTCGGTAACCCTGCGTCCTAGCGACATGAATATTCTGTAACAAATGAAAGGAGATTAAATATGCTACAAGTTCAACTCAATAAAGTTTTTCGAGATATCTTTAGTTTTCGAAATATCCGCTCTTGAAAGTCTTTCATTTTGGGGAAAATTTTATAATTTTTTAACTTCATAACTTTTTTCGGCTAGTTAGGAGGTCAACATATCAAAAGTCCTCACCCGTAGCCTTTGTGCCCGGGGGGGGGGGGGGTTAGAAGGTCCCATTTTTTGGGTTTTCAATTATATCTCGGAAACCCTGCGTCCTAACCGTTATTTATTTTTTTGGTACATCCTTGAAGAGTTATCCGGTCAAAACGGGGAAAAAATATGCGGCAAAAGTGTTTTTCCCCAAAATGACAGACTTTCAAGAGTATATTTCGAAAAACTTTATTGAGTTGAACTTGTAGCATATTTAATCTCCTTTCATTTGTTATAGAATATTCATGTCGCTAGGACGCAGGGTTACCGATATATAAGTGAAAACCCGAAAAATGGGACCGTCTAAACCCCCCCGGCACAAAGGCTACGGGCGAGGACTTTTGATATGTTCTCCTCCTATCCAGCCCAAACAAAGTTACGAAGTCCAAAATTGTGTTCCAAAAATTTCCACCTATAGCTGTTTTAAGCATTCGTTGCCTGGACTGTTATGATAAGTCAATTTATTAAAACAGCTTTACACGTTTCTCAACCCTAGATGCCTCTTAGGAGCCTTTAAAGGAACATAGGCAAACCTTCTGCTATCTGGGTCATGTCATAACTTAAGAGTTATGTGGTCCTGAAGAGGCATGCAAAATATGTAGAGCTGTTTCAATAAATTGACTTTTGTGTCCTTTTGGCTTTTATTTGTTGACCTTCCGTCTATTTTATTTTTGGTTTCAAAATATTTCTTTCTTTACCAATGGTTTTTACATTTGTGATGACAAACGTTTGTTTCTTCTGTATAGCATGGTTAGCAAGCAATTTTGGCGGTTAGAGAGTGAACAGATATATATATATATATATATATATATATATATATATATATATATATATATATATATATATATATACAGGGTGTCCCAGTATATGTGTCCACCTCCTTTTCCTCCTAGAGTTGTTGGAATTTCGAAATGAAACTTGGTAGGTCTTAGTTATGTTGCATGAGGTTTCTTTTGAAGGTTGAGTTGACTTTGTAACATTCTCCAGTTTTTCTCCAGCGCATCTAACTCTTGATTTTCCAATGGCGGCAGGTATTTTTTATGACGAATTCTGATAGAAAATTTAATTTTAAGACTAATTTATTCCAAGACATCTTTTGATCCGACGCACCGTTTGTGCGTAAAACGCAAAAAACTGAAAAATATCGCCCTTTTGTAGACAAATTCCTATTTATCACTGAAACCAAGCCTTTTACGTAAAAACACCTCGATACAAACGTTGTAGCCTATTAATTTTCCTTTCAGGTGATACCAAGATCAAAGTTTTAGGTTTAATATTTAACGGGATATTATGAATGAAAAATATACCTTAAAAGTTTTAAAAAGTAACAATTCAGAAAATCGATATGAATAGAAAAAAAAGTAGCTGAAATAAACAATAAAAAAAAAGTACTTATTTACTTTATGAAAAAAAGTATATAAAAATTATTATAAAACAGAATAAATTTATTTTTCCATATGAAATTATTATATCATAAAACTAAAAAAAAAAAATTTGCCTTTGTTTTCATTCATAATACCCCGTTAAATATTTAATCTAAAACTTTGCTCTTGGTATCATCAGAAAGGAAAATTAATAGGCTACAACGTTTACATCGAGGTGTTTTTACATACAAGGCTTGGTTTCAGTGATAAATAGGAATTTGTCTACAAAAGGGCAATATTTTTCAGTTTTTTGCGTTTTACGCGCAAATGGTGCGTCGGATCAAAAGATGTCTCGGAATAAATTAGTCTAAAAATTAAATTTTCTATCAGAATTCGTCATAAAAAATACCTGCCGCCATTGGAAAATCAAGAGTTAGATGCGCTGGAGAAAAACTGGAGAATGTTACAAAGTCAACTCAACCTTCAAAAGAAACCTCATGCAACATAACTAAGACCTACCAAGTTTCATTTCGAAATTCCAACAACTCTAGGAGGAAAAGGAGGTGGACACATATACTGGGACACCCTGTATATAATGTTGAAACACAGGTATTTTTGTGACCTACTGAAACATGGACATTTTTCATCGGTGCCTCCTGATTGTGCCAACGTATGTACTGCAATTACTATACTTTTTTATTTATTTTGTTTTTCAATGAGGGAATAATGCACTGTGTGTAAAATGTTAAGTGTGTATATTGGTTTGTACTTTTTCAAAACAAAAATAATTGTTTTATGCCATAATAAGATGTATTTCATATTATAACTGAAGGAAAAGGATGATAGAAAAAATATCAAATGAGTTAATAATATATATATTTTTCACAATATAAATATTTAGGAACCTTCTGACATTGTTATGTTAATTATTAATTAATATTACTAAATGGCACACAATAGCTTAATACTCATTTCCTTTGGTTCCAGGATTTACTCATGGTATAATCTAAAAACGGTATCTAATGCCTACGTTGGCGTTGTGGTTGTTTGGCTGAGGGCCAGAATGCCACTCCCTTCTATAGCCGCCATAAACATCGAGAGCTTGCCCATTTCTTCCCTTCCAGACATTATGGTTAACTTCAGCACCAAGTCCTAATCCGTGCTGAGGTGGATATCCTCTTGCGTACTGGTTCTGATAGAAAGCGTTTCCGTCAACTTTGGTTCTTCCGTTGTCATAAAGATTTTTTTGTCCATCGAGTCTGACAAACCCTCCATGCTCGCTTCCTTCTCCTGTCGCCTTCAGTTGTCTTTTTTCTCTTAGATTGCTCTGTAAACATAAAAACTATTTAGTAATTCTTTTAGTTCTTGAAGCTGATAAGTTATTACAAAATCTAAAATTATATATCTAAACATGTAATAAGATGTAAACCTATTTGAGAACAAAAGAGTAGTGAACAGGGCCTCCTAGAGGAATTACGGGCCCCTGTCCAAATAACTTCACTGGCTCCTTAACCCCCCCCCCTCCATTAACATTCCCAAAAACTATTAAAGGAATTACTTAAAACTGGCATTTCTCTGAAAGCAAAATTAAATACATTTGTAATAGAGTGTTGGAAAATTTAGCTATTGTCTAAGGTTCATTGGCACTTCCTGGAGCTACAAATTTTGGGACTGAAAATATTTAAAAGCTACTTTTTTATATTAGAAATAGAGAATTTAGAAAATTATCCATTGGTTGTTCTCAATAATAATTATGTGAACTCTGCTTAGGTATATAATTTTGTTATTTCAAATTATAATGCGATTAAAAAAGAGATCACGGGCCCCTGACCAATTATCCACATGCCCCCCTCCCTAACAGAGGCCCTGGCAGTGATTGAGTAATATAGGTTCATTGTGGCAATTTTTGTTTGTTGGTACAAAAGTTCTTCAGAAATTATCAGAGCAAGGTTGAGAATAGTTGCCAATAATTAAAGAAAAAAGCAGCTTTAGGAATTTTGAAAATACATTAACTTTTAGCTAAACAGAATTAGTTTCTTAAAGGATCTTGCTTTCAGTCCCATACAACAGTCCTCCGATATTATCTATAAAACATATTAAAGATGATCCATGGAAAGACACGTGGCCTTATAAAATAGATGTCCATCTATTTGATTTTGAGATTTTAAAGTTAGACAAAGAAATTATGTATATACCTAAATTCCTATAAAGAATTCACTCTCTACACTCCCTCCCTCTTGCCCAAAAAAGCAATGTAAACTTATTTTTCTGTTCTGCTGTTTTCATTATTTTGATTACATTTATTATTAGAATACAGTAAGTTTTACTAGCAAGAAGCGGTTTTTGGGCTTCAAGTGTCCTTTCATGAAACAAATGAAAATGTTATAGCATTGTATATTAATAATTTTTAATATATAGGCAGAAGGACAATGAATTAAATTCGAAATGAACTGAAAGTGGCATAATAGTCAATTTATTAAAATTTGCTACGCCATTTACCTTCTGCCTATAGATGAAAAATTGTTGGGATTTGGGTCACTATTTATTTAAATATGTATTTTTAATATTTTACCAGCAAATAATTATCAGTCTTGACGCTCTTATTTTAAAGCTAATTAATAACATTTTGTTGTTGATAACCTTGGTATAGACTTGTCATTATTGCATAGAAAATAAATTGTAATAAATAAATGAGAATTATATGTGATATTTACCACTTGAAATGAAACTTCTTGAGCATCTCCAAGCAGTTCGTCTGGAATTTCAAAGACAGCTCCATAAGTCCTTCCTCCAAATAGTGCCAGTACTGACAACAGCGACAATAGAAGAACTCTAGTCATCTTCATGGTTTTTTTACTGAAAAATGCAAAACAACGTTAAACATACATAAGTTGCTTAATAAATCTCATGCGTTAACTTACCATTTCACTCTCCCTTCTATTCAGCCATTACAATACACAATATCTTAAACTACATAATTAAATCTGAAATATTTAAATTTAATTTCATATCCCGACGAATTTAAAAACCATTTATTCACGTACTAAAATATAAATATCATTTCATATTATAATATAATGAAAAATAAGTTAATAGTTAAGTAAAAACGAGTGGAAACCACCCAATAATAAGGTTACAAGTAAGGGAATTTTTCTTGCGAATATAGGCTTCATCACGGGTGTATATAGGAAATAATTTCAAGGGGCTGAGAGCATTTGGGGGGTATGGAATACTACCAATCTAGAACTTGAAATGATTAGCCAACTAAAACGCTATTATACCCCAAAAAAAATATTTTTCCTGAACTAAGTGATCTTATTTGACATATTTTTTTAAAGTTTTTATGACACATTTTTATCGATGAAATCAAAATTTCAGGGGGGGGGCTAGAGCACCCCCTTATATACGCCCATGGGCCTCATCTTCCAAATGCGCCATCTATTTGAACAGGAATGATTTAAAATGTTTTCAGCCTTAGCTTTGGCTAAGTATTAATAAACACTACCTCTCTTGTTGTGTGTTTTATGTGGATTTTTGTTCATTTAACGGCTTTGTACATGGGCGTATATAAGGGGGGCTGCGCCCCCCCCCCCCTGAAATTTTGATTCGATCGGTAAAAATTTCATAAAACCCTTAAAAATAAATTAAATAAGATCATTTAGTTCATAAAACGTATTCTATTTTGGGTGTAATAGCGTTTAAGTAGGCTAAAATTCTTCCAAGATCTAAATTGTTAATATTCCATACACCGGAAATGGCCTCAGCCCCCCCCCTGAAACTTTCCCAGCCCCCTCCGAAATTATTTTTTATATACGCCCAAGGCTTTACAAATGACTGAACAGAAGGGGAATATTCCCTCCCACAAGTTTGGCTTGTGCAATTGAACTATTCCGTCTAACTGAACGGTCTGTAGTAAATTGGACAACAGAAAAATTTAATGATTGATAATGGCATAGGCTGAAACATTGTAAAGAGTTGTGAAAATACATGATTAAAGCGTTTTATCAGAAAAGCTATTTTTTTTTAAAAAAAAAGATAACTATAATTATACATTGATAGAAATCTAAAAAGGGTCCCGCAACATTTATTCCTAGGAGATTAGGTTTGAAAAGAAATGAAAAAAAAAAGACATGTTCTAATCATTAAATTTAAAAATAAAGCATTCACTTTTATTGATTTAATTTTAACCATGGTCCCTCATTATGTAAAATTGTTATAAATTAAAAATAATTCAATTTCAATTAAAACAATTTCACTTTAAATTTTTTTTAACATTAATAGATTAAATACATATACATAATTACTTCGTTTTTCTTTATAAGTGACAGTTAAATAATAATTAATTAAACTAGAGAAACAAGAAAAAAATCATTCGCAACGCAATTTAATGATAACAAAAATTCTCTAATTAAAAAAAAAAAAGTTATCTTTATAAAAATAAAATAAAAAATTGAGGCATTTATCTACAATCTGATCAATGATGCAGTAGTTAAATAATAAAATAACCTAGACAATACTTTATGTCTGTCTCAACACTTTTTTCAGTTAAAAATTGATAAATAAATAATTAACTTTACTTGTAAATGTATATATTATTAGTAATTGTAATAGAAAATATGCCTTTGATAGATGTTTAAGTAGTAACAAGAAAGTAAACCTGAAACATGTTTTAGGAAAAAAATATACTACCAAAAATTATTGCATATAATTGTTTGAATGGTTGTATATAATAATATAATTGGTAAGGTAAGACTTTCTGTGTTTGAATGAGTACTTGTAAATAATATAGTTTAGATGGACTAATTTGAGATATTATAAAGTAAGATACAAAGATAAAGATACAAAGGAGCTGCTATCTCCTAGATACAATTGTACTAATGACCATAGCAGTCTATGGACAAAAAAAAAAAAAAAACTACCAAAAATAAAAATAAAATTCTCACCTTGTTTGAGCTTGCTTTGAGAGCAGAGATATGCCTACAAAAATTAAAGGAGCTTGCAGAGAGTTCACCAGAAAGAAAGAAATTTAACTGGTTCCTACAAGTGGATGAAATTATTAGAGCATTCGAAACTGGAGCTATTCTTACTGACATTTCAAACTCACCGGCAAGAAGAAAAGAAATTAAAAGGTTAATGGCGAAATATAAAACTTTCCTATTGGACCAAGATAAAAACAGCGTCACTTTGTCTTCGTTCTGTCCCATGTATAGACTTGTTCTTAATCCAAACCACGAAACACCTGCTTACCTAAATATGAACCTCCCATTTCCATTTTATAGAGTAATAGCCCAAATTAGAACAATTAACAAAAATATGATAAAACTAAACTACAAAAATACTACAATATCCCTAAACCCCAATGAAATCTGTCCAATTTGCAATAGTAATCAGTTAGAGGATATTTATCATTTACTAGTAGCATGCCCAATCTATAATCCTTACAGAATCTCCTATCTTCCAGACATTATAAACATCTCTCCCGAAAACCTGTTTATTCTCCTTAACAATTTGAATGAGTATCAAGCTCGAAAAGTGTACTATTATACAATAGCATCCCTGAACCTCCGAAAATTCGCTCTAGAATATTGATAATGTAAGATATTTTAGGCTCTAAGTATGGCATTTCTTATTGATATTAATTATTATTGATTTACTATTCATGTCTGTTAAATGTTAATTGTATATATTTGTTAGTAAGCACACACCCCTTTGTATAGGGCCATGCCCTAAAAGCAAAGTATGTAAATAAATAAATAAATAATAAATAAATATAATAATATAATTAGTAAGGTAAGATGATTAGTCTGTGTTTGAATGAGTACTTGTAAATAATATAGTTTAGATGGACTAATTTGAGATATTATAAAGTAAGATACAAAGGAGCTGCTATCTCCTAGATACAATTGTACTAATGACCATAGCAGTCTATGGACAAAAAAAAAAAAAAAAAAAAAAAAAAAAAACTACCAAAAATAAAAATAAAATTCTCACCTTGTTTGAGCTTGCTTTGAGAGCAGAGAGATGCTGAATGATGCATGGATGTTTTGGGGGAAGCATTAAATAGTGGATAGTGAAATATTCACAGATGGGATTTCCAGTAGTGGAACTTCCCAGTCCTACAAGCCATATAGATAAAGACAGTGGTAAAACAGTTTAATCATTTGTATTGCTGGAAATTCTTTGAACCCAGTTAACTTATCTCATTTTTTAGAAGATATGTAATTAACATGCTTATTGCAATCAGCCAATATTTCTTTATTAGGGGGAAATGAGATACTTTCAGGATGTCTAATATCGCACTTCTGTTTTCTCGATGAATCAGAGGTTTCTCGTGATTTTTTTCCTCAGCCCCCTAACGGACTACAGATTCACTACTTGCAGGAAAACTTCTACATTTAGTAAGCATTAAATCCCTGCAAATGAAGAGGAAGTTTATTGAAGGATAGGTTAAACGAGTCCACATCATTTGTAAACATAGGCAATACGATTTTTTTTCGTGCGAATTTCGCTCCAAAACCATGTTCTGGTGGACAGACGGATTCTGCTGGTTACGAACATGCCCTTTCAAATTAGACGAAAGATTTTTGTACCAAAGTTCACAAAATCGAACCGTCATTTTTGAGTCTATTACCGTTATTTTCGAAATCTAAGGGTTCTGAAACGTAAAATTTTCTAGTCG
The DNA here is from genome assembly GCA_946811695.1 of Gonocerus acuteangulatus. NCBI lineage: Eukaryota > Metazoa > Arthropoda > Insecta > Hemiptera > Coreidae > Gonocerus > Gonocerus acuteangulatus. The sequence goes on from OX328127.1 coordinate 21,729,593, forward strand.
GCACTTCCGGATTGCGTCAAGCAGTCAACCTTATAAGGTAAGGGACTGCGCTAAATCTGAGAAATACAGTCAAATGATGGTTGTCCATGGTGCCAAATTTGTACTTCTATCTCATGTCTCATCAGGTCTACGTCACACAAAAAAAAATTTCACATTTTTTGTGAAAATTTAAACTAGTTCCTTTGAATTAATTTGTATTTACAGGTATTTTTGCAAATACAACTGCATTTGTATTTATACACGTGAATAAAAATAAATTTGTATTAATATTTATAAATAGAATTATTCCCAACTCTGTTTGTAATACTAAATCCTATCACAGGCTCTAGACGAACATTTCTGGTGGAGCTAATTTAGTATGGGCTTACTTGGGGTGTAGAATAAAATTTGTATAACCAGGCACCTGGAAATCATTAAGGAAGTATTGGATTTATTTTATTATTTTTATTTATTTATTTATTTTACGGTGCTTCGACAACTAGGCCATTAGCGCCGCGGAAGTATTTGATAAACTAAGAACATACGTACATTAATTAGAACTTATTACTATTAATTTGCCTAAAAAAAATATTTTTCTAACTTAAACGAAAAAGATAGTGAATTTTCATTCTGGGAGGCTATGCCCCCCCCCCCTTTTCAGCCGCCTCTGAATCCTATACAATTTCTGCTAAAGTTGATTTAATACCCCGACAATTCTGAAGAAGGCTTTTTTTATGGCTCCTGTGAATTTATTTGAATCTAGAATATTTTATATTTATTTTTGTGTTTAAAATTGCATCATAATCGCACTTTATTGAGCCTGTGACAGAGCGAACAGATAAATACATTTGAACCACCTCTTATCGTTATCAATGGGTTCTGATACGTGACCTTCTCTAGTCGGCACTTCCGGAAACGTCATAAGGTCAACCTTATAAACGGGTTTTCTCCAAATGGATGGAGGGAGGAACCGCGCTAAAAAAGAGAAATGCTGTGAAATGATGGTGGTCCTTGGTGCCATATTTTTAGTTCTATCTCATGTCGCATCAAGTCAACCTCAGTTGCATGTTCTCAAACATGCATGATGTGGGTAAGAAAACTTTCAAAGTTGTGCTCTACGTTTTTTGTTTTGTGGTCTGTTGATTGTTTAAACATGTTATTGCCGCTCCAGAATACATTAATAAATTATGAATTTTGAGGTTGGCTTATTGGATATATTTTGTCATGTCCAGTTGTCTGTTGTTCCTCCCGAGAACGGTAGCTCTATTGTTAGGAACGGAGTTTTGATATAAATCGGATCGGAAAAATGTCCAATCAAAACTGGTTTCAAAAGTCTTGGCAAAACTTTAACGCGGAAAGCGATGAGGCAGTTTATCAAATTATTAAATCTAAATATTTCACTATGTTCCAAATTGGAGCTCTATATCCAAGTTTGGATGGATTTTGGCTTTATTTCGGTCTTCTTCAGTTGTTTACTTACGTTTTTTTAGTCACATGCCACTGGATTTTATTGGGTGTTTCAATTCCGAAGATGTTTAATGTAAATTTTGTCCTCTTCAGCCAATCCATACATTATTTCGTCATTGCGACTCTAACAATTGTGGTACTACTTTACGTTTTCTTCAGAAGGCCGCGCTTCGCAAGATTTCACAAAGTTATCAATGGTGGGGTTTATGATTACCACGAAGACAATGGGGAAATATTTAGGAGATTCGATGATGAAATACGAAAAGAATGGAAACAACTTCTTATTTTGCCTGTTGTCATAGAATTGGCTGCTACGATCGGTTTAGTTTTCGGACCTATCATTGATAACTATGGCACATTCAAACCCGAAGAGGTTGAAGACCCGACTTTATCATTCGACGTGCCCATCCCCATGTATTATCCTTTTGTTACGGACAATCCTTTTATCAACAACGCTATCAGCCTTTTCCAGCTGGCCGCTGGAGGTATTGCGGGTATCACCATCGCCTCTGGAGGTCTCGGCTACGTCTGCCTCACCCAGACCATAACCAGGGAATTCAAGATACTCATTCATGCAGTGGACCAGATAGAAGATCGTGCGAACTTCTTGCACTTCAAGAAGTACGGAGTCAAGCCTCCAGAGAAAGGAACAGACATCTACAAAAGCAGGACGTTCAACCTTTGCCTCAATCAATGTTTTAAGAAACTCTATGAGCACCATTTGGCTATTACAGGGTGAGATTTAATCATTCTATGACAGTTATACCTAGTTGCTAATAGTGTGCTTTAAAAAGATCAAAAGAACCCAAAACTTAAAAAATCAATTAATTTAAAAAAAAAAAAAAATTGATGTAGCTTTATTTATATGGAACTCAGGGTCTCCCCCTAGTCTAGAGGCTAACGCCTTAGATTCTCATGCGGGAGATGGTGGGTTCGAGTCCCACCGGCGCACATAGGGGCCGAACGACATTTCGCTTTTCAAAGAAGGCTACAGCCTATAAATCTTAAGCAATTTCAATCCACCTTTTTTTTTTTATTTTATTTTATTTATTTTTTTTTTTTTTTTTTTTTTAAATTAAAGCTAATAAAATTTAGAACAACTTTGTCTTTCCAGAATTTTGTTTTTTGTTTCACCTTTTTATTAAATTACGTGTAAATAATTCACGACCTTTTACAATTGAACATAAAATAATGTTTTATTTTTCATCTAACTTAATATCAGCACTGATATTGTTGAACCACAACTGCGCGGTGCTCTCATACACTCTTATTACGGTTTCACGCAGTGTACTGCAGTCTATCATATATGTGTGTGTGTGTGTGTTTCTTTGAATATTAAAGCAAAATTTATTAATATTTAAATTTTAACGTCCATTATTATTGACTACGAAGCAAAATTTTAATTAATCTAATCTATCTTTCTATTATTTTTTTTCAGGCTTGCAAATGATATGACAGCGATTTTGGGATTTCCCAACATAATTGCTTATGGCTGTGGACCACTGATTATTGCACTGGCTCTACTCTCCACAACTACTTCGGTACTTAAAAATAAATAATACTTAAATCAGGGCCTCTCCGTGGTCTAGTGGCTATCGCCTTATATTGTCATGCTGGAGTTGAGGGATTTTTGATGGCCCGTTGAGAAACCATAGTTCTCGGTCCTAATGGCCCAGATGTCAGTGCACCATAAAAAAAAGTCCGACTCGCAGGAACTGCATCATCTTAGCGCGGTTCCGTTCTTATCCCTAGTCTAATTTGGAAAGATTAAAATATTTATTTATTGATAAGGCTTCGCAACTTTGGCGAATCGCCTGAAGATTAAAATAGAAGCAGTTATTATTTTGGTTCCACCAGTCTTGAATGGTCTTGATTTACGATTTTACCTGGAAGGGTCGGTCAACACTAGAAAGGGTCCCGCTAGTTACAAGGTCTTGGAATCTAGGAAATCTATATTTCTAACAATAAATTGTTTTGTTATTTTACTAAACCAGTTTTATTGTAAAATACATTATCCAACTATAAGCAATTAAGAAATAACAAGGAATAAAAACAGACAAAAAAAACCCGTTCGAATAAACGAAATCAATCACTTTAATGTTTTAAGCACTTATTTCTCCGATTGACATCGCCTAATTAAAACTTTCGTCAGAACATTCTTTGTTGAGCATTTAGTAAGCTTTCGAATGGTAACCTTTCGCTTCCCAAGATTTTCAACCGTTTTCGAGATATTAAGAAATTATACGAAGTTCCCAAAACTTTTCATTATTTCTAGCAATAGAAAATTGGTCTCATTTTACCTATCCTGTTTTACACGCAAATACATTTTCCTAACATAAGAAATTACAAAAATAAAAATAAATAAAAAACTAAGGGAAAGAGACAAAAATTACAAAATGAACGACAAACACCCGTTCATAAGAACTAAACAGACGTATTTGAAGTTTTAAGCACTTATTTCTTCGACTGACATCACCTAATCAAAACTTGTTTCAGAATCTTTTCTGTAGAGAATTTAGAAAGCTTTCAAATAGTTTCTATCCACTTATGAAAATTTCCCAACCGTGTTCGAGATATTAATGAAAATATACCCCCCCCCCCCCCAAAACTTTTCATGTCTGTTCATAAAATATTTTATTCTAACCCTTCCTTAACTCCAAACCTAGCCAAAAGTTTAAGATATTAGTTTTGATAAAATTTGAACATGCAAAAAATGTTTCAACTGAATCCCATGATTTTATGTACCAAAACCAAAAACGTTATTCAGCAACTATGTTCCCAATTTTCTCGAAAACGGTTAAAGCTATCGCCTTAAAAATGGTTCCATTCGTTTTCCTAGGCCAAGAAGCCTACAAAACGAGTAGTTACAAGCATATGAACTCAAAAGTCCGACTCGCAGGAACTGCAGCATCTTAGCGCGGTTCCGTTCATGTCCCTAGTGCCATTTGATAAGCTTAGAAAAGAAATAAACTTATTTTTTTTATATATCTCGTGAAAATTGTCAAAATCCTCTCGAACATCTCGAATAAAAGTGATATTAAGGCGTCAGGAACACCGACAGTAGCTAACTTTTACACAGAAGCGGAAATTACAGAATCTGGCTCTCATTCTAAAGCAAAGCTCTATAAATCAATACAAAATATGCCTAATAAAGCCTTTCTAGAGGATACAGAAGCATGGGCGTATATGAGGGGGGGGGGCTGAGGGGGCTGCAGCCCCTCCCGAAATTTTGAATTGATGATAAAAACTTCTCGTAAAACCCTTAAAAATAAATTAAATAAGATCACTTAGTTCATAAAACATATTTTATTTTACGTGCAATAGCGTTTTAGTTGCCTAAAACTATTCCAAGCTCTAAATATTTAGTATTCCATACCCTGGAAATGGTCTCAGCCCCTCCCCCACCGAAATTGTATTTATATACGCCCATGTACAGAAGGATCAAGAAGAAGTACACAAGATTGAGTAGAATACCCTGCCTAATATAGCCTATATAGAATAATATGCCGAATAAAACGTATCTAGTAAATACACAAGGACAAATAAAAGTCTTGACGAATAACAAGTCAAAAAAAAAACTTTATTTAACAAAATAAAACAAAGTTTAGTTGCCCAACTACAATAGAATAATATACCTAATTAAGTCTATGGAGTAGACACAAATGGACCAAAAACAAGTCTTGTGGAATATTGATTTTTTTCTAATTAAATACTTTTTATCAATATTTAGTATATAACCTTTGTTGAAAATTATTGATTGCTAATTGATGAATCGGTTTACAACTAAGTAGTCTTTATGAATATTTAGTATATAACCTATTTTTGGATCTGTGTTTTTGGGGTGCTCTCCGCCTAGGCTTTGTATTTGTGTCGGCAGATACCTGGGGTATATTTACAGCTCTTGAGGATTAACTCTTAGCAGGTAAATTTCCTGCGGCCCCCTTGTGTTCTACGGGCATTGAACCGCCATATACGCTCATAGTATCTAACCGTTGTGAAGTTTATTTTTTGGATTTAGGACTTAATATACATATGTAGACTAAATCATAGCAAGAAGTAATCCTCCTTCGTCGGTTCTTAACTATGTAGACTCGCTAATGTTATCCAATCTTAGATACATCGTATTTAAAATCCACAGCAAAAACACGACATTTCATCAGAATCCCCTGCTGAATAAAACTTATATAGAATAATATGCAAAATAAAGCCTATCTAGTGGATAAAAATAGAGGAAAAAAGCCGTTCGTGGTGGTAGAAAATCTTAAAAGTATTTCGCTCAGAAATTTCCGAAATATTGTCACTAATTTTACGTATCCTGTTTTATAACCAAATAGATTAATATTCTATAATCAATAAGAAAAACCTACTAACAATAAAAAACTATGGGTAACAGATGAAAATAGGGAATACCAAGAATAATTCTAAAGAACGAAATCAACACCAGTACTGTAATCTAGATATTCATACGGCATCTTCGAATTCTAACAAACAAAATATTGATTCTAATTATACGTATCCTGTTTTATTGACAAATACATTTGACTACTATAAGCAATTAAAAACACTAGGGAATATGCCAAAGAACTCGGAGTAGGAGCCTCGACAGTTTCAAGACATTTGAAGGAAATCGACAAATCCAAAGCTGACATTACTTCAAAATTTAAGCACTTATTTCTCCGATTGACATAGCCTAATCAAAAATTGTTTCAGAATCTTTTTTGTAGAACATCTAGTAAGCTTTCGCATGGTAACCCTCCGTTTACCAATATTCCTAACCGTCTTCGAGATATTAGGGAATGTATACGAAGTTCCCAAAACATTTCATGTCTGTTAATAAAATATTTTATTCTAACCCTTCCTTAACTCGAAACGCAACCAAAATTTCAACATTTAGTTTAGTTTTAACATTTAGTTTTAATGAAAGTAGAACATGCAGTAAATGTTTCAACTGAATCCCATGACTCTAAGTACCCAAACCAAAAACGGCATTCAACAATTCTTTTTTCAGTTTTCTCGAAAACGGTTAAAGCTATCGCATTGAAAATGGTTCCATTCGTTTTCCTAGCCCAAGAAGCCTATAAAACGAGTACTTACAAGCTTATGAACTCAAAAACGTAAGCGTTACGATTTTTTTTGCGCGAATTTCGCCCCAAACGCCATCTTCCAGTGGGCGGATTCTGCTGGTTAACGAACTTGACCTTTCAAATTGTACGACGGATTTTTGTACCAAATTTCATCAAAATCTGACCATCAGGGAAGCCAGAAATGAGCGAACAGACAAATATATATATATATATATATATATATATATATATATATATATATATATATACATATATATATATATATATATATATATACATATATATATATATATATATATATATATATATATATATATATATATATATATATATATATATATATATACAAATTTGAACCACCGTTATTTTCGGTCTCTAGGGGTTCTGAAACGCGAAATTTTCTTGTCGGCACTTCCGGATTGTTTCATTGTATCAACCTTATAAGCGGGGTTCCTCCCTATGGGGGAGGGAGGAACCGCGCTAAAAAGAAGAGAAAAAATCACAACATGAAAGGGATCAAGTGGTATCTCAGTGGTATAGCACTTAGATGGAGAACCCGAGATTCAAAACGAGGGTGACTGATTTTTTTTTTTTTTTTTTTTTTTTTTTTCTGAAATTTGACATTTTCTAGTTTGCACTTCCAGATTGCTTCATCTCGGAGCCATTAGTGGGTTTCCTACCTATGGAGAGAGGGTTAGACAACTTCACAAGATATTGGCTGCACGTCTGAGAGCGTTGGATCTCCAGGAGACAGGCCAGAGGGCGTTCATAGCAGCCGACGGAACTGCGGAGAACAGTGTAGTCTTGGATGCGGTGCTCAGGGAGGCTCGGCGTTGTCGCCGTGAGGTGCACTTGACCTTCCTGGACATTGCTAAGGCTTTCGATAGTATTAGTCACTCAGCTCTACGGGCCGCCATGATCCGCAAAGGCCTACCATCAGGATTCGTTGAATACGTGATGGGGGTGTACGGTGAAGGGTTTACCCGGATTACCGATGGTCGGAGGTGGACGGACCCAGTTGTAAGCGGAAGGGGGATTAGGCAGGGAGATCCTTTGTCTCCGTGCCTCTTCAACCTTGCGATGGATTGGGTCCTCCAGGCAGTTCCAAGCCAGGTAGGATATACTCTGGATGGAGTGAGGATTAACTATCTAGCCTTTGCCGATGACTTGGTCCTGGTGGCGTCCTCGGTGGCTGGCATGCGGGGTGCACTTGCAGCGGTTGGGGCAGCCATCGCCAAACTGGGGATGGAGCTTAGTCCTGGTAAGTGCTGTGCCCTTTCGCTGGTACCGGCTGGGCGTGTGGCCAGGGTCAAGGTAGTTGAGGACGCACTGTTTACCGTTGGTGGAGCCCCGGTGAGGCAAATGCAGTTCCATGACTCCGTTAAGTACCTCGGAGTCACCTATAGGAACCATGGATCCGAGAGGCCTGATGAAGAAATTGGAAGGGCCCTTTTAAGAATTGGGAATGCACCCCTCAAGCCGCAGCAGAGGTTGACCGCTCTTAGGTATCACCTCCTTCCGAGTTACGTGCACAAGCTGGTACTTGGTGGCTCCTCCCGCGAAGCATTAAGAAAGTTTGATATAAAGGTTAGAGCCGCGGTGAGGAGGTGGCTGAGATTGCCTAAGGATAAACCAGTTGGGTATTTCCATGCTTCGTGCACGGACGGAGGCTTGGGTGTGCCTTGCATGGGCGTCCTGGTGCCGGCTCTGACTATAGGCCGTCTGTCTAGAATGGAATGGTCTGGTCTAGCCGCGGCAAGGGCGGCTTATGGTTCGGCAGACGTGACCAAAAGGCTGCGGAGAGCGAGGGAGGCCCTGGCCAGGCAGGGCTTAATAGATGAAGACGCTTGGTGCCCTGAAGTTAGTAAGCGCTGGTGGGCAGGTAGGCTCCATTCGTCCAACGACGGAGCAGGATTAAAGGAATCCTCTGCTAGTAAGGCCTCGACACATTGGCTCAATGATGGAGCTGGAACCTCTTCTGGGTGGGACTTCATCCAGTATGTTCGTACCCACATAAATGCTCTGCCGACCACCGTGAGAACGACAAGAGGCCGGTGTGAGGGCCGGATTCTTACTTGCAGGGCGGGTTGCCTTGAGGATGAGACCGGCACTCATGCTGTTCAGCAGTGCTATGTTTCACGGGGAGGTCGGTGTTTGAGGCACGACACCGTGGTGGATGTACTGGGTGAAGCCTTAGCCGGGAGGGGGTACGAGGTACACCTCGAGACAGTCCTGAGAGCTGATGGCCGACGTTGGAAACCCGACATAATTGTGGCTAAAGAGGGTAAGGTGAGGATTCTGGACGCACAGATTGTAAATGGGAATTCCTCTGATCTGAACTCGCTGCACCGGGCGAAGTGTCGGAAGTATGGGAGACTTGGTGTGCGTTTGGCAGTGGGACGAATGTTTGGCGTGCCTGTCACCGACGTGGAGGTAACGTCCTGTACATTGAGTTGGAGGGGTGTGTGGAGCGGTGCTTCTGCCAAGAGTTTAAGGCAGCTTGGTGTCCCGATGGGGGTGCTGAGAAGCATTACATTGCGGGTATTAAAGGGCTCCTGCATCATCTTCAGTCGATGGAGGACACTCCTCGCCGGTGCGGGCCGTTGAGGATCGCCAGGTTTTTTTTTTTTTTTTTTTTTTTTTTTTTTTTTTTTTTTTTTTTTTTTTTTTTTTTTTTTTTTAATTTATTTATGTGTTTTACTTGTTTATATTTTAATTTGGGGTGTGGGTATGTTTGTGGTTGATAGATGTGACTGCACCACGTTAGGTCTTTATCGAGTGCTCTGGTCTAGCGGGTGAAGTGTTTGGGTTCAAAACGTGGTATTATCTTATTATTATTATATTGACCTTGTTATTGTTAGTCTTTCTTTTTTATTTTTTTATTTATTAATATCGGTTTTTTTTGCTTTATTTTATTTAGTTTTATTTTATTTATTGTTTTTTTTATCTATTTGGTTATATTTGTAATAATTATATTAATTTATACTATTATATATTGTTATATTATCAGATATACTGATTTGTAAGGTTTTTTTTTTTTTTAGGGTTATTTTTTTGGTATTTTATTTTACTTTATTTATTTAATTATTTTTGTGCCTTCTTATATTCGTTATGAGGTACTCTGAAGACTGATGAGGACATATTATTGATTTAGGTCTTCCAGCAACTAGGCTTGTGTTGTGTTCAAGCCTAAATAACGAGGGGGAAGGAGACACCCAATTGTTAATTGACTTATTGCATTCTAGAATAATAGTAACAATTGAGTGTATGTATTGTATCTCCTAATAAATAAAAATAAAAATAAAAAAAAAAAAAAATATATATATATATATATATATAAATAAATATATACATATATATATATATATATATATATACAAATTTTAACCACCGTTATTTTCGGTCTCTAGGGGTTCTGAAACGCGAAATTTTCTAGTCGGCACTTCCGGATTGTTTCATTGTATCAACCCTATAAGCGGGGTTCCTCCCTATGGGGGAGGGAGGAACCGCGCTAAAAATGTAAGCGTTGCGATTTTTTTTGCGCGAATTTCGCCCCAAACGCCATCTTCCAGTGGGCGGATTTTGCTGGTTAACGAACTTGACCTTTCAAATTGGACGACGGATTTTTGTACCAAATTTCATCAAAATCGGACCATTCGTCTTCGAGCTAGAGAGCGAACAGACAAATATATATGTATATATATAAATATATACATATATATATATATATATATATATATATATATATATACAAATTTGAACCACCGTTATTTTCGGTCTCTAGGGGTTCTGAAACGCGAAATTTTCTTGTCGGCACTTCCGGATTGTTTCATTGTATCAACCTTATAAGCGGGGTTCCTCCCTATGGGGGAGGGAGGAACCGCGTTAAAACGGTATTCAAAAACTATTTTTCCAATTTTCTTGAAAACGGTTAAAGCTATCGCCTTGAAAATGGTTTCATTCGTTTTCCTTGCCCAAGAAGCCTATAAAAAGAGTACTTACAAGCTAATGAACTCAAAAACGTAAGCGTTACGATTTTTTCTGCGCGAATTTCGCCCCAAACGCCATCTTCCAGTGGGCGGATTTTGCTGGTTAACGAACTTGACCTTTCAAATTGGACGACTGATTTTTGTACCAAATTTCAACAAAATCGGACCATCAGGGAAGCCAGAAATGAGCGAACAGACAAATATATATATATATATATATATATACAAATTTGAACCACCGTTATTTTCGGTCTCTAGGGGTTCTGAAACGCGAAATTTTCTTGTCGGCACTTTCGGATTGTTTCATTGTATCAACCTTATAAGCGGGGTTCCTCCCTATGGGGGAGGGAGGAACCGCGCTAAAACGTAAGCGTTACGATTTGTTTTGCGCGAATTTCGCCCCAAACGCCATCTTCCAGTGGGCGGATTTTGCTGGTTAACGAACTTGACCTTTCAAATTGGACGACAGATTTTTGTACCAAATTTGATCAAAATCGGACCATCAGGGAAGCCAGAAATGAGCGAACAGACAAATATATATATATATATATATATATATATATATATATATATATATATATATATATATATACAAATTTGAACCACCGTTATTTTCGGTCTCTAGGGGTTCTGAAACGCGAAATTTTCTTGTCGGCACTTCCGGATTGTTTCATTGTATCAACCTTATAAGCGGGGTTCCTCCCTATGGGGGAGGGAGGAACCGCGCTAAAAAGAAGAGAAAAAATCACAACATGAAAGGGATCAAGTGGTATCTCAGTGGTATAGCACTTAGATGGAGAACCCGAGATTCAAAAAAGTCCGTCACGCAGGAGCTGCATAACTAAGCACTTTCCTCAGAATTTGGGTAGTGTAGACTGCTTTCCAGAACAATTTGCTTAAAATATCCTACATAAATAAAATAAAAACGTGAATAGTTCTCATTTTGTAATGAGTAACTGATCAATTATTAATTTGCATCCAGAGTTATCTTTACACATGGTACCTACTACACTACGTAATAAATACAAAAATCCTCATATTATCGTATTTTGATCTAACGCAGGAACAGGATACAGTCACTCTAGCGGTAGAAAGCGCTCCTTGCGGCGGCTTTGTGAACCTACGTCTGCCGGCTTTTCTATTCAAATATATTACAAATTAAACCCCCGCTTTCCGATTGACCGATTCAGCTCATTTTTACAACACTTCTTTCTCATGAGTTACCCACGACGATTACCGCGTTTCGTTACAATACAGCAGAAATTACGACCGGTATGAGTATATTAGGAATTTGGGTCCGGAGTAAACCCCCCCCCTTCTAATGAACCGATTTAGTTTCTTTTTACAACACATATTTACCTGTAGATTACCACTACGAATACCGAGTTTCGTCGAAATATACCAAAAGTCACGGCTGGTAGTGGCGAATTGGCTTTGTGGGTTCGGAGTAAACCCCCCCTCCTAATGAACCGATTTCGTTTATTTTTACAACACATATTTACCTGTGGATTAGCACTACGAATACCGAGTTTCGTCAAAATATACCTAAAATCACGGCTGGTAGTGGCGAATTGGTATTGTGGGTCCAGAGTAAACCCCCCCTCATAATGAACCGATTTAGTTCATTTTTATATCTCACTTTTCTCTCTATATTACCACTATGAATGCCAAGTTTCGTTGAAATATAACAAATATTATGGCTGGAATAGTCAAATAAGTGTTTTAGGTTCGGGGTAAACCCCCCCTTCCGGTGGACCGACTTTGGTGGTTAACGAACTCGTTCAATCGTTTGCTAATTGAATGCTATATACCAAGTTTCGTGACGAAAAAACAAAAACTCTGGCCGCTATCGAGTTAACAGACACATATATATATATGCATATATATATATATATATATATATATATATATATATATATATATATATATATAAATTTTAACGGGGGTCATTTTCGGTGTCTACTAGGTAGGATCGATAAAGATTTGAAGAAATTTTTCAAAAATTCCGTTATGAGTCCAACCTCAATAGCTACTTTCCTTCGGAGGAAAGTGCTAAAAACGAGGGTGACTGATTTTTTTTTTTTTTTTTTTTTTTTTTTTCTGAAATTTGACATTTTCTAGTTTGCACTTCCAGATTGCTTCATCTCGGAGCCATTAGTGGGTTTCCTACCTATGGAGAGAGGGTTGAAACGGTGTAAAACTCCAAGAGTATTTTATGCACAAAAGATAGACCCTAGCCTCCATCTTTTTTTGCTGAATAAAGTTTTGATGAATGGAGGCTGATAATATTTTCCAGCCTGCCTTTGTAAAAATAAGAATAATTATTTCATGTCTAAAAAAGCGTTAAACCGCTTAGGAAAGAATGAATAATGGTAATAAATTAAACCTTATTTTCTAGTTTCATTATTTTAAAATTTATTAAACTATTTAAATTATTCAATTCAACGTTAGTAGAGGCAATTAGAGCGTTCAACAGCCACCCTGACGTCATCAGCCAGTGACGTCGCTGTGACGTCACAGCGACGTCACAGCGACGTAGTCAGTGACGTCATCAGCTGACGTCATCAGCCGGAGTACTGTCAGCCAGCCGACGTCACGCGACGTCATCAGCTGACGTCACGCCTTTGACGTCATTGCTTTGACGCGGTGCTGACCTAGGCTAATAGCACGTTTCGTCTGTTAGCGCGGCAAACAAACGCCACCATCTTCCTCACGAAGCTGGACTGAAACAGACCTGTCATAGGTTAATAGCGCGTTTCCAAGTTTGAAACATTACCAGCCAGCTGACGTCATCAGCTTGAGTACTGGCAGTCAGCTGACGTCACACTGTTGACACCACTGCTTTGACGCGATGCTGATCTAGGTTAATAGCGCGTTTCGCCTGTTAGCGCGTTTCCACGTTTGAAACGTCGCCGGACAGCTGACGCCGTCAATAAGCTAACGTCGCGCTGTTGACGACAGTGCTTTGACGCTGTGCTGGCCTAGGTTAATAGCGCGGGTCATCTATTAGCGCGCTTCCAAGTTTGAAACATTACCTGTCAGCTGACGCCTCCAATAAGCTAACGTCACGCTGTTGACGTCATTGCTTTGACGCGATGCTGACCTAGGTTAATAGCACGTTAAAGAGGTAGGGTCTTACGACGGTTTTTGGAATTAGAAAAAACGCGCTCCTCCATTTTCCTCATGAAGCTGGAGGTCCTTCAACGTACTGAGCGTAGCTGTAAGCGCCTCTATGAAGCGATGCTGCGATCAATAGCGCGCAGCATGTTTTTCATAATTTCCTTAGCGAAAGCAGTGTCAGTCAGCAGTAACCAGCTGTACTGACGTATCCTCAAAATCAGTAACATATAGTGTGACGAGCGTCTAGGCCCATATCACAGCTTGTAAGAGTTTGTTAAGCAGGGTAATAGGGTGAGTGGTAGAGCACTGGACTAATAAGCTAGAGGTCAAATCCCGAGCAAGCACTAAGCACTAGTGTCTTCGTTCATGACCGTCCCTAGGCTAACCCAGCCTTTAATTAATTTAATAATGGGTACCTGGGATGACTCTAGCAGTTGAAGCATCCGATGGGCGGCCGGAGCATAGTACTGACCACTAGTGTGCCGTATGACTCAGATACCTCTATTACCCTCAAGGCCCTCATGACCTGTTACGAGGGCTCTGAGGGTAATAGGAGGTTGTAATCTTAGTATTATAGCGTTTAGAACAAATAACAGTTTCGCTCTCTCACATTAATCGTGTAGGCGATATGTGATAGAGGGGACTGCTCCTTATCTTTACCTCACCCCTCCATCCAACAGACTCCTCAGTAGACATCCTACAGCTGCTAGAACCTTCAACACGCACAAGTGAGTGGAATAATTATTTTATTGTAACAGATCACTCACTTGTGGCGCTGTAGGGGTTATAAAAATGTCAATAGGATAAATAAATAGGCATGTTCAGGATAAAACGTGTTTTATTTTGTTATAACATAAAAAGGTTAACGTAAATGTACAAAAAGATTTACAACTTCCTTTAACTTAGGTTTACAACCAACCTTAACTTAGATTTACAAAAAATAGCTTATCTATCCTTAACTTAGATAACTTAAATGTACAAAAAGATTTACAACTTCCCTTAACTTAGGTTTACAACCAACCTTAACTTAGATTTACAAAAATAGCTTATCTATCCTTAACTTAGATTTACAAAAAAAAAAATAGCTTATCTATCCTTAACTTAGATTTACAAAAAATAGCTTATCTATCCTTAACTCAGATTTACAACCAACCTTAACCTAGATTTACAACCAACCTTAACTTATATTTACAACCAACCTTAACTTATGAAGTATTAGGGAGCGCAAGTAAGTTGTCCGAAGGTATCTTATAATGACCTAATGCTAGAGTGGAGACGTTATCTTTAAGAATATACCTTTTGTCATCGTTCGCTGATAGAGATATTTTATTAACTTCTGTACTATAAATGAAATGTTTGGATGATCGGATAAACTTCATGGGATGTCGAGCTGTATCATGGGTTTTTAGGCAAGAGACATAATCTTGAAAGGTGATTTTATTTTTCAATACGGCTTTCTTAACACCTTTAGCTTTACGAATTTCACGTTTATCGATAAGTATTGCATACATTTTTGCCCGAAGCCCTACAAACGCATTTATTAGCTCCCCATTGGTCTCATCTTTGAATTTACCTAATACCTTTTTGTTCAGAGTCGAGAAACACTTATGATCTGGAGGGAAGTCGGATGTATCCAAATACGGTAGGAGATCTATATAATCCTGGAATATATCTTCAGTAAATATCTTATATATGAATGAATCCGTATCTGTATAAGATAGGATTAACCTTTCAGGGCCGAATCGGGGCATCATAACGTCGTAGTGGTAGGCGTACATGGTAGTCTTTGAAAGATCTAAAACACTTAGCCCGATGTAAAGGGGTTTATTAAATTTTACTTTATTCTTTAACAAATGTATAGCAGCTAGGTTCTCAGTGTATATAGTCCTATCAATAAAAGTATTTTTCGAAACCATTTTTTCAATCTTTTTAGCGTCACACACAAGCTGCATATTCATTCGATTTCTGACATTTTCCATAGTTTTACCGAAAACCGAGTTGTTATAAAGTTTATATAGATCTTTTTCAAAAGCCGTGTGAGCAGTTGTTCGAAGTTGCGTATTATGGGAAATGTAGGGTTCGAGCCATTTAGACTGGCGAAATTTTATCGCTCTATTAATTTTCTTTAAAATGAGGCCGTGGTCTAAAGCTTGCTTGAGAGCTACGTAATGGACGATATAATTTCTCCTAGGATTTAAATGAGGGACTAGTTTCCTGTGCTCACTCACCTCTATATTGTCAGGTAGAAATGGTAGGGAGTTGTGCAAATCGTGTAGCTCTTGAGGGTAGTCGACATCAACATCAAGGATATATCCATAGTCAGGTGAGAGTTTGCTTAGATCTATATCCCCCTCAACCCATTCAAACCCCCCATAGGGTAGTGATTGCACCATTGCATGTCCATATAAATTATTTGCATCTTGATAAACGATATACGACGATGGCTCATTAGGATTATAATTATTCAAGTATTTATTGTTAGCTTCGATGAACCTGTGCGATACTTGACATATTCCTCCTCGTATTCCTCGCTCAATCATTAATATCATATCATAATCGGTGAGCAGTTGAAGTCTCACACCTGTAAAGCGAAGCATGGCATCCCAAGAAAGTCCGGGAAGGGTGAAGTAGTTACAGGGGTCGAGCTTATGCGTCTTCAGGGTGATATCTCGAAATACTTCGAAGACATCCGATAGCAGTAATACATCCGTTCTGAGATAATGGTCGCTATACTCCCCTATGGTGCGACATTCAAATGTATTCCACACATTTATAGCGTGCTGGTAGTCTTCATCAGAAACGGATGTATCCGTTAACTTATTATAAAAATACGTTTTGTCCGGCAATGCTTGCTCCTCTAACGTGTTCCACCCAGTGACGTAATCGTATGGGAATACCCCCTTACGCGATAATAGTTGAACATGTTGTGGCGGGTAAAATTTAGAAATCTCACGTAGCTCTGGTAGATTTTTAGCTAGGCTGTCTAGACTGCTTGGCATGAATCTAAAAGTATCCAAAAAGCGCAGCTCTAGGGTTTTCGTCACTGTTTTGCTAAACGATATGTACTTCTCTTCGGTGTTAGGGATCACCGATATCTTCTTAGTATTACACCCCAACTGTCTCACTATATGATGGGCATCGTATGACGAGAGGTTATGAAACAATACCGGTAAAAACGAAGGGTTTGAATATCGTAGATTGCAAGACTGGTGTGCGCTACCTCTAAATAAACCTGTGAGATGATTATGATCTCTAACCTTAATATCCGACGAAGTAAACGGCTTATCACACATGTAGCAATGCGTGCTTGCCTCGTGTCGTTGCGCTTCCTCGCTGGTCAGGGGGGTCATAGGAGTGGGAGTACTGTATATATCTGATACCATCTCTGCGATCGTTATCAGGTATTCCATTAGATGCTTACCAGCATCCTTTCCTCTGTATAAGTACGGCTCCTTAGGTAGAGGGGGTTCTAGATGGGTGACTTCGTCGGACATTTTCAGGTAGCAACAAAAACTCATAGGCTCGTGTAGTTGATAGTTGAGCGTATATGACGCACTCGGATCGGGCTGACATGTATGTATAGGTCTCAGTACGCTTTCAAAATCACAATATATGACGTAAGGAACTCTTAACGACCTCTCCACGTGCTCGAATTCTACATAAGCCTTATTAGTAGGTAGCTCAACTCGGGTCGGAGGGTTTTTTATACAATACACTTTATGAGCCGCCATTTTTTCAGAAGCCGGCTTTAATTGGTTATCGAAATGGGTGAAACACCGCTTGCAAATAAGCTTTTTAGCATGCCGTTTCGAAACTTGCGATCCCACTAATCTATCGAAATCCTTAATGTATACATAGTGAGAAAGCTCATCTTGCTCTAGTAGTAGGAGATCTCGGTGATCCGGAAGCTCGGATTCAACGACTTTTATGGGATAAACGTTAAGATCTTTATCCAGTCCGAACACATTGATCGAAATATTATTGAGTTTTTCAAAATGTTTTATATCCTTTACAGGTGTGGGGAAAGTCAGGTGGGAGAAATCATATCGGCTCTCAAGAGTAGAATAAACAGAAGCTCTATGAGGGTTTTCCGAGGCAAATTTGGCTAAGACTGAATAGACGAAGCATCTAGAGTCATTGTTTTGGACATTAATGCAAGCCCGCCTATCTTTTATCTTAGCGGGTAGTTCGATATAACTACTACCTCTCAACGGGGTATATTTATTAATTTTCAATCGCATCCCATCGATTGCAGCTAAGGTCCACCCGCTACGTTTTAATTGAGACTCCTCAAGCTCCTTATCCAATTTCTCACACATCGTATTAAGAAGTTCATCTATATCTGTATCAGCGAAAACGGGGCTATTTTTAGTTTTTACTGTTACCGATAACTCATCCCCACTTACATTAGTCATCAGACAATCTAAAACTAAATTAAACTTAATACTACAATGTTCTACTATACTATTGCTTATCTTATCCTTAATAATATGCCTTATAGATGTACAAAAATTTGGAATATCTGAGTTATTCTCGGACCTAATAAAAAAAGATCTTAACCTACTTTTGAATGCAGTCTCATATTCTACTACTCCGCTAGAGTCTGGCAGCTCACCTAATAGCTCCACATTGCTAGGCTCTCCTCGCTGTCTCTTTGCAGGGGGCTGACCACAACAGCTCTCATGACGCTCCAAGTTGTGTAGATTCTTGAAGCGAAAGCTGCAATGCGTACACGCCCTACCAGGGCACTCATGAGGTCCTAACTGCCCGCAAAGGCTGCAAGTATGACATCTTTGCTCATGACGGATCGCATTGGCCCGTCTAGTGAACACTTTTAAGCACTTGGAGCAGTTCATAGTGACTGATGGTGAGTACCTCTGACTGATGGTGAATACCTCTGACTGATGGCGTATGGCGCATGATCTTATATACTAATCAGGCTGGAGGGAGGGGTAGGGATAGAGAGGTGGGGATAGAGAGGTAGGGATTGATAAATAACATAACCATTTCAGCATACATCTATTTATTCATAAAGTTCAGTTTTACATAGTTTGAAATTCCAATATAAATTTTCCGCTTTTCTCCCCTCTATAAACAATTTGCATACTGTTTTCAATATATCCGTCTAACATATTATGCCGTATGTAGTTGGTATATAATCCAGGTAGGTAAAAACATAGTCCTCCGTCTATGTAGCAGATAATCTTCTCTCCATAAACTGTTGGCGTCAGCCGTAGAGCCTGAATGGTGTAGGGAACTCCTACGGTGAGACTCCTCGCCGATATCATTATACTTCTCTCCATCATACTCAGCTGTACAGTGCGTACTTCTAACAGAAGATTTTAAACAGAAAGATTAACGTTTTTGAAAATATGGATATGATGACCTCGATGGGTGGTGGGGAGGTTGTTGACACAGAAGTATGATGAGGAAGGATGTAGAAATAATTACTAAGAGCCTGATAGGAGAGCAGCAGGATTGCCTCATAGTTATAATCAGCAGGATAAGTCACCCGAATCCGGTGATAAAGGATAAAAATTGATATGACTAAGCTATGACTCAATCTCGGGGATTATTATTCTATAATATTTTTAGCAGGCTCCCATGTAGGCTTTCGAAAACCTAGCCATTTCACTAAAACGCGATTATTTTTTCTTCTTAGTATTTTCTCTACCAGATATACGTCGTTGAACGTAGTTTTTTGCAATTCCTCGGAATAAAACGCGCCTTTGATGGGGCTACCGTTCAGATCCTTCAAGATATAGGTAGGAGGCTTCGTAGTTTTTACTTCTTCAATCTTAAACACTTCCGTTGAATAGTTGGGGTGGTAGGCTTTGTCGAAAACACCTCTCTCGCGCGATATTCGTACATAATCATCCTTCTTAAGAGGTCGCGAATGTCGTTTGATGCTGTCGAAAGGTGCTAGGCTTCTATATTTTGAAAGTATATAATTCTCATTATCTTTATTAACTTGGACCGGAGCCATTCCTATAGTCCTATGCTTGTCGGTATTATACTCATGAGCAATATCTTGTAGCATGTGTAAATATCGGAACGATCCCTGAAGATGAAATCTGCGATACATCTTAGCCTTGATAGTTCTTATCAATCTTTCAACATGCGCGCATTTTATTGAAGAATATGTACTATAGTGCCTCACACCCTTCTCCTTCATGAGCTTCTCAAAGGGCTTGTTATAAAATTCTTTCCCTCTATCAGTTTGTAACAATGTAGGTACCCCTCGAGTCAGGATTTTCCTCATAGCTTTAGTTACTTCGTCTCCGCTCTTATCTTTCAACGGCTCCATGTATACGTATTTACTGAATGCGTCGATAACTATTAAAATGTATTGATACCCCGTGTTTTGCTTTTTATATTCTTTAAAATCCATCAGGTCAGCTTCCCAAAGATCGTTAATGCCCTTGAGGTTGTAATGGCGGCGCCGGAAGTGTACTCGTACCGGCCGGTGTATCTCCTCGATCAATCTTTCCTTCACAGGGTTGTCCATTTAACGTTTTCAAAACGCAGGCTAAGTATGCCTTTAAGTAGCCTAAGCTGACCGCGTCTGTATCATCCGAAGGATCTGATAAATTAGTAATTCTCTTACCGTAAGCGCTATATATATTGGATTTAATCGTAATACAATTTCCGTCGACGTAACCTTTCGTAGCCGCGTCGTAGGAGAATATAGGAGGGGTAACGCCGGTGATCCGCCTATTTTCAATGTCCAGAAGGTTATTAGATATAAAATATCTCGATATCCTCCGATCGTAGTGATACTCGCCAGTCCTAGGGTTGTAAGCCATGCTCTCGCTTCGACTTCTAGTTAGTAAATGATTCCTAATTCCCGCAACTCGCTAATTATACTTACCTGTTCGTTCGTTACCCCGGTGTTTCCGGCGAGTTGTGACGCTACTAGCTTTCTTAATCTATCGACTAACTCATCGGCCGACGCGTAATATTCGACTCGGGGCTGACTAGTATTCATGTTTAAACCCCTTCCTAACTGAAAAAGGTTCTGAATAACGCCCTTATATTTTCTACTGTTATGAAACCGTTTAAGTTTTCCGTGTACGTCTAAGTGTACTCCCGTACGTTTAAGAATGTCCTTGTAAGCCTTAAGATCCGATCTCTTGTAATCCTTAGGGGCCTTAAAGAATAATAGCTGTAAAAGACCTCGTGTACGTTTATATCTACCATCTTTCACGCGTATCTCATTCGGATCGATTATCACCCTAGATTTCCCAAGATGTAATACTCCATCTTTACCCTCTCGAATGCCGTAAACTCTATCCCTATCAATTCTCTGGAGGTAGTACTCTAGGTCATCAGCTTTCGCCCCATCATAGGAAGTATCATAGGACGTATCACTATCGGAGGACGCCTCCGTTTTTTCTAGTTTTACCGCGATTGCTGGCTCAGGGTTTACATCGGGTTCGGGGTTTACATCAGTTTCAGGCTCAGGGTTTACGGAGGTTTTAGGCTCAGGGTTTACTAAAGGTTTTAAGCTCCCTATAGATGTTGTAATAGGTGCAAATGTCTTCTCTAATAGAGCATTATCAGTAAAATCAGACTTTTTAATAGTGTTATATTTCTCCTTGATAGCTTTCGTAAGCTTTACCAGCTCCTTCTTCGTGTCCATCGTAATGTCGACTGATGTATACATAGCTATATAACTTATATATATAGGGATGAGGTGGGATAACAAAAAAACACAGGTCATTACATTGCATAAACTTTTATTGTCTCATAATATGTTAACATAGAATAAACTTATCAAAAGATTGTCTATAATAACCTTTATTAATGTTACATTCGGCGTTAATAGTTATAAATCCATGCTGCTCTGACGACCAGCAATGTTTACACATATTGACAAACTCCTTAAAGCTAACATTAGTTATATTATCATTATAAAAATTTCGCAGGTTTCGCATATCCTGCTTAAATAATACAAACACATTAGCATTATCTCTAATAAGATGCTTAGGCACCTTAGTAAATGTTTGAACAAGATAGATTACATCTATGCATTTATGCCTTCCAAAGGAGAATAAGTCTCTGATTACATCCTGCTTAGAAGTAATGACGTCGTCGAATATGAAGACTGAATTAAGTTTTATTTCTGATAATTGAACCTCGCTGACGTCATCGTATAAATAATAGCCAATTTCTGGCACTTTGCTAAACACTTCTCCTAATAGCTTATATTTTAACTGATGTAGCGTCTTGGCGCAAATGTAGACGTTCTCAAAACGTAGCCCATTCTCGTGTAGAAGAAGTGTTAAGACCAAATCCGTCTTCCCAGCTCCTGAAGGTCCGGCTATGATGCATCGAAGAGAGTGAGGAAACAGGCTGGAATGTCTCTTGACAGGTTCATCTTCTCTGGGGAGCTCTACTCGTGTTATCGACTCTGGCTGTTGAGCTATTTTCATGTTTTACGCACGATATTCTTTGACGGGTTATACTCGATGATTCTATCGTTTATAATCAGCGCGTAGGCGCTCGTTTTTGGCGGGAAATTTATAGAGGCTTCTATTTCAATTCTTATATCGATATTCCCCGATTTAACTGAATCGTTCTGTTTACTACAATCGATAACGATTATAGGCGAATTCGATACGAACTCATGGAAGCCTAAGTACGACTGCCCTTGCTCATTATAGTAAGATTGTTTAAATCTTAAATAATTCTCATAGAATACGACTTGATTATTTTTAGTGTGATCGACATTCCATGCTTCGTAGGGGTAATATTCGGAATTCAACCACACTCGTACGTCCCTCACGCTGCAATGATCGAATTTGGACATATCTTTACTCAACTTGTTATTTCTATCCGCCTGAAAAGCCACAATAACGTATCTAGGCTTCTCGAGCCCAGCGCTCGTTTTTACCGTCCAATTATGCTTTGTACTCGCTGGTAAAGAAGGGAATTCGAACAATTCCCAACTCCTAAACGGAACGACGATATCTTCGTCATTTTTTAAAACTTTATACACGCGCAGTTTTTCCTCGTCCGATAAAGTTATATATGGAACGCTCCAGGAAACTTTCTGAAGATTCAGTTTATACTTTGTATCATCGACTTGTGCTGTTAAGGCGTTTACATCGGTTCTAGATCTGATTAGAATCAATTCCTGCTGCATTTGTACTATAATCTTATCATAATCCTCAGCAAATCCTAAAAGTATTTTTAGGGGGATTATAACCGTAAAGTTTCCACTGTCATTAATCGTATAATTGGTAGACCCCCACCCCGCATGCTCTAAATTTTTAACGGTCGTTGGGCTGAATGAGCAATAGCCCTTAAGTGTGGAGGTTATCCCACAATTTCGAACCCGATCGACCTCTACACCTCCAATTTCATATCTGATTTCGTCAAAGAGAAACGCGAACGCGTTGTTAATTAAAGTGACATCAGTCGTTTTAGTACCGTCCTCCTTAGTGAGAGCGCCTTCTAGATAGATATAACTCTCCGACGGTAGTGTGCAGATATCCTGCTGTCTGATAGCGATTCTAATCTCGTCGCTAGGCGCAAACGTAGCGTCGAATAAGGCTGATGGGAGTGGTACTCGGAGCGTACTATTCGAGTATCGAATCTAACATCATCTGTGATATCGAGCATATTTGATCTTAAATCCAAGCTGTTTGAGGAACTCTATGTTTCTAGGAGATAAGTAGAACCTCTCGCTTCTCCTATCTTCGTACGAATGTTTGGAAAATACTATTCCCATTCTTTTATATGTAATCGGATAGTTATAGTCTCGCCGTTAAAGTTGACTAAATCTCCGTCGATATCTATGAGACGTACTCTTACGGTATCGATGACGTTTGTATTAAGAGGGTAGTATATAATGTTTTTCGGATGTACGTTAATAGCGTAGCCAGGTGCGACGCCCGGTGTAAACTGATGAATATCATGGGTAGGTACCCCGTTTTTATAGGCTCCATTAGCTATGGAGCACTCTAACGAAATAGTCAGAGCGTCTGTAATATTTACAGGCTCGAGTCCTTCATATGATTCATTAGCAGGGATGACTCTTTCTTCCACCCCCAACAGTTCGGCAAAATTGTTAGGGACTGAGAAATCTAACGCGTAATTACAACTTAACTTTACACGCTTAGTCGTACTACTCGCGTATAAACGTAGCGATGGTTCAGGACCTGTTCTCAACTTTTTATCGGTATAAAGATTCTCCATGAGAGTCCGCAGCATGTCAGCTATGTCGGAAACTTCATACGCGCCTTGCGGAATCGTAACCCTATGACATATGACATCACATATACCGATCGTATCATTCTTACCTCTAATAATGTTAGGTATCGAGTTGAACGAATCCAGCGATAATAGCCCTATATGATATTCGCGCGAGCTGTCGAGAGTGATGGGAGGAAAAAATGTATTGGTAATTTCCGACTTATCATCGCTCATAACAATTGTTAGATTACGCATTTTTTGATCTGTTGTAAAGGAATGTGAGGCAAAGATGTCCGCAGATAGCGCTCCGCCAAGACTGATCGCGCTGACGATTATAGCTTATATTTAAGCCGTTTACATATTTTATAACCTCTAGTGGAGGGGGTAGATCTCCGAAGCTGTCATAATAAACAATGTCGTTATCGTATTTAGATAAGGCTACCCAGTGAGTCCCCTCGTTCTCGTCCAAGTTAATAACGATATTTTCCTTATTTAAAGGTTTACGAGGAAGCGCATTTCTCGCGTACACTCCTCTAAAATGTTTAATATACCGCTTAGCGACTCTATCGATTTCAATATCCGTTAATGCTCGGATAGGCAGTCTTTTTACAAATGGCGGGAAATTTTTTTTTTTTTTAACCCCTTCCCCTCCCACGGTTTTAGGTATAGCCCATAGCCTTTCTTGTAAGGCTTTAAGTATAAGCCGCTACCGATTTGTTTCTTCTCCATATTCATATTATGACGCTTTTCTTCCTCGAGTCTCAATCGAGCGTCTCGGGCTTCATTTACTGTTTTAGCAATGCTTGAAGCTCCTGACGCAATTGTGCCTAGAGCGCTTAATGCGGCAAAAATGGGTATTAGAGGAATAACTCCTCCTTTTTGAGGGATAGGGATGATGCGGGGAATCTTTGTCTGCTTATGAAATACTTTTTTAGCAATCGCAAAAGCCTTATCTATATTTTTAGATATCCCGTTCCCCTTCCTCATATGCTTTTTTATACGTCTTAGCGATGTTGTAAAACAGCAGCTCCCCCCTCCTACTTTCGTTTTGAGCTTCATCGCGTTTGTAACAGCCCACGCAGCAGCCCTCTCACCGAACGAAGAATCTGGCGCCTTGACGCGCTCCCAAGCCTCGTCAGCTAACCTTTTATCAGCTTCCGTTCGGTCTTTATTTGTAGAATAAGCTATATCGTGTCTTTTACAGGCTTCGTCTAAGGGGTTAATCCCTTTATCACCTCTTGCTAGTCTTTCCTTGAGCTTAGTTCCTGGTCCGCAGTATCTATAACCTGGTAAATGTGCTTCGAATGGTAGCTTATCAATTAGTGAATTCAAAAAGCCTCTTCCTCGATGTGTTCTCCTCCGCATATCTCTTCATACTCATACCATTCTTACTCACCTTGCATTTATATAGGATGGGGGTGAGATGAACAAAAAACATAGGGTTTTTTATATATAACTGTTTATTAAGTGAAAGGTTACATATTGAATATACATGGTTACATATTTAGAACGTATTTTATATAATCCTCAGGAGCGTGGTGTTGATAGGAGAGCGCCACCTCCCAGTCCCAGCGGTGCTTATTATCTATGATGAAACGGATGGAGAGGTCCTGATGCTTGATGATGTAACCCCAGTCCAGCTCTGCTTCAAATTCGTTTATGAACTCCTCCGACAGCTTTTGATAGATTGAAATAGTCTTCCAGTCGACTTTATCAGCGTGCTTCCTTATAAATGCCTCGCTAAGATTTTGATTCCTAGATATAGTCGACCAACATATACGCTCGCTATATCTCTCCATAATAGCTTCGCTGATACTTCCATCCCTCGATAAGTCACCCCAGTCGAGGTAGTCAGCAAATTCGGTGATCATATCATCTGATAGGTTGTTGTAGTTCCATTTCAAATCAGCAAGGAGAGCTTTCTTAGCTATGAGGTATACTTGAAACATACCTTCCATCTCGACGACTGCTTTCAAACTGCCTATCGATATACCTCATGGAGTATAGGATAGCATTTCCCCCACCACCGGATATATACATCACCGCTCCAGAATTGATAGCTTAGACATCCTCTTTATGAGGTTGTTAATACCTCTCTTCTTATCGTATACATCTATTTCAGCCCTCAGCTCGTGCAGTTTGTTAATAAATGTATCTATTTTTCTATTCATACGATGTTGGGTTAGTAGATAATTAGCTTCTTGAATAAGGTCATAAGATAATAAATGGGCGAGTATATTCTTACGCTCCTCTAGATCTCTCCCTTCTATGACGCATTCGACATTTCTCTCAGCAAGAAAGTTCATAACAAGTATGATGTCATTCTCAGTATTAACTAGATCTTTGAAGATACGACGCGCACTCGTCAAAGGTTCCATCACGACTAATCCTCGTTGAGTAAGTAGAATTCTAAACTTCTCAGGTTCTCCTCTGTTCCATAGGTCTTTTTGTACCATTCCACGTAGTCGTCATAGAAAACCACCTTGAAATCTACTCCTTTATCACCTCTTTCGAATAACATTTCCCAATCGACTCTGTCTCTATGCTTGATGATCTGATAAAGATACATTTTCTGATACTTGCAAACCAAAGTCCAGTCTAATAGCGTCTTGTAATGATCCAACATCTCATCTGTAAGTGGTTGATAACGTGATATATGCCCCCAATTGATTAGATTTGCAAACATGCCTAACTCTTCAACTGTGAAGCGGTGAAATAGCGAAACTAGATTCCAGTTCAGCTTATGTTGAAATTCTATGAGGAAGGTCGTACTCAGAGAGCCTGATCTTGAAATTTCATCCCAACACCTGCACGACTCCATTGCGACTGATGGTGATAACGCTTAACTCCTCCTTATAGATGTCCTTACGATAGGTATACTCTCATATATCCGGTTCTAGTGACTCGACATATTGGGCATTTCTTTAATATTTTTGCGCAATCCGAGCAAGTTGCTACGTGCGCACATGGAAGGAATGCTATCTCAACTACATCTGCGAAGCATATTTTACATAAATGGCCGTCTCCTGATCCATTTTTCTTTTTGAGAACTAGCGGGCACGTGGGGAACCATATAGTGTGTTGCATCCATACATCATCATTCTCCTCCCACTCTTTTAACCCCCCTCCACAGCAGTAACAGATAGTCTGGTCAGCCTTACCTGTGTAAAAAAATCCTGCTTCTATCAACGCTTCGGGGTTTATTTTGTTACTTAAAGGCCATGTATCGAACGATCTTCTGCGCGCTTCAATTAGTTGGTACTCTGGAAAGCTGACACGTCTTGAGAAAGGGTGACTCCCACCACTAGCGCTATAACCGCTGTGCTCATCCTCTGATTGCTCTGCCATGACTGAATGCGCGTCTCTAGAGCGTCTAAGGATCTAAGGAGGGGCTAGTATGACTCATGTTAAGACTATTGGCGGGAAACTGCTCCTGATACGGATGTGATTAGTCGGTATCCATGTTGGCTTCGTGAGGAAGATGGCGGCTGGTTGACAATGTTTTCCTTGTAGCTGATGACGTCGCGTGACGTCAGCTGATGACGTCAGCTGATGACGTCACTGTGACGTCACAGCGACGTCACTGGCTGATGACGTCAGCTGATGACGTCACTGACTACGTCGCTGTGACGTCACTGTGACGTCACAGCTACGTCACTGGCTGATGACGTCAGGGTGGCTGTTGAACGCTCTAATTGCCTCTACTAACGTTACACTCAAGAACAGAGAAAATTGTTTAACTAAATATATTATAATTAATTAATTGTAAATCCCATTAGAATATTCATATCAGGTTTCACATTTTAATATATTTTTTAATGTTAATAATTCAGGCAATATCACTCAATATTTTCCAGAAGGGATCCTGAATTGAATTCTTTATTATGCCAATGTGGAGCTATTTCAAATTTTATTTTCCTGCATCATTTTGTGTTTGGGAAATAC
The DNA here is from genome assembly GCA_946811695.1 of Gonocerus acuteangulatus. Lineage (NCBI taxonomy): Eukaryota > Metazoa > Arthropoda > Insecta > Hemiptera > Coreidae > Gonocerus > Gonocerus acuteangulatus. The sequence goes on from OX328127.1 coordinate 21,757,377, forward strand.
GTTCTGATGATTTTTTTTTATTATTAATATTTCAGGGTAGCCAGCTACCAGGTACAGCTCTTACATCGTTGTTGTTGTGCATGACAGAAATTGCATATATGTTTCTATTTGCATCATTGGGGCAACGAGTAACAGACTTGGTAATTATTCATTTCTAAAGTTCATCTAAGTTGTAAACTATATATATATATATTATTTTTCATAAAAATACAAAACCATGTTAAAAATATATGATATATTCAAAGCTTATATGAGACATGCCATTAAAAAAAAAGTCCGACTCGCAGGAACTGCATCATCTTAGCGCGGTTCCGTTCTTATCCGAAGTGCGATTAGTAAAGGAATAGTAGCAGCTATCGGTAGGTTTTGATCTGTCGTTAAAAATATAAAATAAAATCTCAAAGAGAAGGAAGCTTAAAGAGCCACATATGGAAACTGACAGTTTTCTAAACGGATGGGACTCTCCCGTCATCGCGACGCTCACTCTAGGAAAACTCTATTACCAATATGATTCTTATTTTAATGATCCAATATGATTTTCTCAGCTTTAATGAAATACTCATTCCACCGTTAAATAAACTTAAAAAACAAAAGTGAGGTAAACAGTGACAAAAACCCTTTAAAATAACAAAACTAACACTTTCGTAGTTTTAAGCACTTACTTCTCCGACTGACATTGCGCCATCGAAATTTGCTTCAGAATCTTTTTTTTAGAGAATTTAGTAAGCTTTTGAATGGTTAAATCGTACTTCCCACGATTTCTTAACTGTTTTGAAGATATTAAGGGGGGAAAATGGTGCTAATACCTACCGATAGCTGCTATATTCCTTCACTAATCGCACTTGAGATAAGAACGGAACCGCGCTAAGATGAAGCAGTTCCTGCGGGTCGGACTTTTTTTTTGTCAGACAAATTAATGTATTATGTTTATATTATAATATAAATATTATGTTTATAAGAAGAGCAAATCAGTTTAATTGCGGTGTAAAATATTGTTGCTAGCTAAATCTAAGTATTATATAAGCTCATAAGGAAAAAATGGTGCTAATGACTCAGATTTCGATACACCATAAAAGAAAAAAAAAGTCCGTCACGCAGGAGCTGCATAACTAAGCACTTTCCTCAGAATTTGGGTAGTGTAGACTGCTTTCCAGAACAATTTGCTTAAAATATCCTACATAAATAAAATAAAAACGTGAATAGTTCTCATTTTGTAATGAGTAACTGATCAATTATTAATTTGCATCCAGAGTTATCTTTACACATGGTACCTACTACACTACGTAATAAATACAAAAATCCTCATATTATCGTATTTTGATCTAACGCAGGAACAGGATACAGTCACTCTAGCGGTAGAAAGCGCTCCTTGCGGCGGCTTTGTGAACCTACGTCTGCCGGCTTTTCTATTCAAATATATTACCAATTAAACCCCCGCTTTCCGATTGACCGATTCAGCTCATTTTTACAACACTTCTTTCTCATGAGTTACCCACGACGATTACCGCGTTTCGTTACAATACAGCAGAAATTACGACCGGTATGAGTATATTAGGAATTGGGTCCGGAGTAAACCCCCCCCCCCCCCTTCTAATGAACCGATTTAGTTTCTTTTTACAACACATATTTACCTGTAGATTACCACTACGAATACCGAGTTTCGTCGAAATATACCAAAAATCACGGCTGGTAGTGGCGAATTGGTATTGTGGGTCCGGAGTAAACCCCCCCCCCCCCTCCTAATGAACCGATTTCGTTTATTTTTACAACACATATTTACCTGTGGATTAGCTCTACGAATACCGAGTTTCGTCGAAATATACCAAAAATCACGGCTGGTAGTGGCGAATTGGTATTGTGGGTCCGGAGTAAACCCCCCCTTCTAATGAACCGATTTAGTTCATTTTTATATCTCACTTTTCTCTCTATATTAACACTACGAATACCAAGTTTCGTTGAAATATAACAAATATTACGGCTGACATAGTCAAATAAGTGTTTTGGGTTCGGGGTAAACCCCCCCTTCCGGTGGACCGACTTTGGTGGTTAACGAACTCGTTCAATCGTTTGCTAATTGAATGCTATATACCAAGTTTCGTGACGAAAAAACAAAAACTCTGGCCGCTATCGTGTTAACAGACACATATATATATGCATATATATATATATATATATATATATATATATATATATATATATATAGATATATATAAATTTTAACGGGGGTCATTTTCGGTGTCTACTAGGTAGGATCGATAAAGATTTGAAGAAATTTTTCAAAAATTCCGTCATGAGTCCAACCTCAATAGCTACTTTCCTTCGGAGGAAAGTGCTAAAAATTAAGGACAATATACAAAGATTCCGAAGTATTTCATGTCTGTTAATAAAATATTTTATTCTAATCCCAATAACGCAACACTTATACACAAATAAACTTTTTTTAGATACCTATTTAATACGTATAAAATAAGGTTATAATGAGCGATCCGCTGTGGCATACACCAAGTACTAACACCGTGTGGAGTGCAACTAGTATAGACCGGTACGTCTGTACCACTGTGGTATGTAAAGAGCGGCTGTTCTGATACTGGCAAAAATTAGAAATCCTACATTCCTAAAGTTGTTTGGAGGCTTATCTTTATGACTCTACGAGGGTACACTGGGCACCGCTACCTGGGGACAGGGAAAACGCCCCCCACCCTAAGCCTCCTAGCTCCTCACCTTCGAATTCATATGATTTCGTTCAATGAATTTAAAAAAAAAATTAATAAATAGATAAAAACTTCTGAAAATAGGGAATACCAAAAACAATTCTAAAGAACGAAATCAACACCAGTACAGTAATCTAGATATTCATTGGGCATCTTCGAATTCCAAGATACCGTTGAAACAAAATATTGTTTCTATATATACGTATCCTGTTTTATTGACTAATACATTTGACTACTATAAGCAATCACAAAAATAACGAGCAGTGAAAAAAAACTGTAGGAAACACACAAAAAGATTCGTTCAAATGAACGAAATTACCTATGTTTTAAGCACTTATTTCTCCAAATATCACCATCCCATCGCAAATGTCTTCAAAACATTTTTTGTAGAAAATTTAGTAACCTTTCGAATGGTAATCTTTTGCTTGCCAAGATTCCAAACCGTTTTCGTGATATTAATGAAAATATACGAAGTTCCCAAAACTTTTCATGTCTAAAAATGAAATATTTTATTTTAATCCTTCCTTTATTCCAAACGTAACCAAATTTTCAACATATTAGTTTTGATAAAATTCAAACATGGAGAAAATGTTTCAACTGAAGCCCATGATTCTAAGTACCAAAATCAAAGACAAAAAGAACAGTTCGAATAAGCGAAATCAATTACTTTAAAGTTTTAAGCACTTATTTCTCCGATTGACATCGCCTACTCAAAACTTTTATTAGAACCTTTTTTTGTAGAGCATTTAGTAAGCATTCTAATGGTAATCTTTTGTTTAACAAGATTCTCAACCTTTTTCGAGATATTAAGGAAAGTATACAAAGTTACCAAAACTTTTCATGTCTGTTCATAAAATATTTTATTCTAACCCTTCCTTAACTCCAAACGTAACATAACTTTCTACATATTAGTTTTAATGAAAGTAGAACATGCAGATAATGTTTCAACTGAATCCCGTGATTCTAAGTACCCAAACCAAAAACGGTATTCAAAAACTATTTTTCCCATTTTCTCGAAAACGGTTAAAGCTATCGCCTTGAAAATGGTTTCATTCGTTTTCCTAGCCCAAGAAGCCTATAAAAAGAGTACTTACAAGCTTATGAACTCAAAAACGTAAGCGTTACGATTTTTTCTGCGCGAATTTCGCCCCAAACGCCATCTTCCAGTGGGCGGATTTTGCTGGTTAACGAACTTGACCTTTCAAATTGGACGACTGATTTTTGTACCAAATTTCATCAAAATCGGACCATCAGGGAAGCCAGAAATGAGCGAACAGACAAATATATATATATATATATATATATATATATATATATATATAAATAAATATATACATATATATATATATATATATATACAAATTTGAACCACCGTTATTTTCGGTCTCTAGGGGTTCTGAAACGCGAAATTTTCTTGACGGCACTTCCGGATTGTTTCATTGTATCAACCTTATAAGCGGGGTTCCTCCCTATGGGGGAGGGAGGAACCGCGCTAAAATAAAAAATTACTTATATGATATGGTATATGCATCAAGGTTCTGATCATTCGTATTTCTTATACAATAATGTCGGGCTGTCCTCCTCAAGGAAGCGCACCGCGGCCGTGCGACCTATTGTGCTGCCGGTTGTCTGTCTTCAGAGTACTACCTTCCAATAATCTAGGAGTTTCCTTATCGATATTTCCCTTGGGTCAAGGTTGGTATTCTTAGTGTCACCAAAGTATCTAAAGCATGTATCGGCGTCCCTTCTTCTGCTCCACAACATCTGCAGATGGGGGAGTTGACTATCTTCATCCTATGAAGGTGCTTGGTCAGGTTGCAATGTCCTTTAACTATTCCAATAGCTTCCCGAAGTTCTGCTCTGTTGAGGAGCTTCAGCTCCTTCCAGCGTCCTACAGAAGGCTTTTGAATAAAGTATTTGGTGCGCCTTGGGGTTTGGGTTTCTCATAGGCTTCGTTGCTTCCTATTCAGCCATTGGTAAATTGTCCGTTTGAACAATGACAGTGGTGTCCTGCAAAAAGGAGCAAGGCCTATTGGCATTACAGTGGCACCTTTTCCTGCAAGTAGGTCCGCTCTTTCATTGCCAGGGATTCCACTGTGTCCAGGTATCCACTGGATCTCATCAATTCATAGTTCTATTTTACACTCCCTGGCTAGTTTTGATGTATTCTTTGCGTTGTTTAGCCGCCTTGCAGGCAGCTCCTGTTAACTCAAGTCCAGCAGCCATGATTGCATATATCTCAGTCTGAAAGACCGACGGTCCGTTTCCTAAGGCAAGGCTTAGGTTTAATTTAGATTAGATTAAACCTGACTCATTAACCCCGCCTTTGCGGGGTGCACATCGGCCGTTGTCCTATTGTGCGAGTCTTATACAGCTGGTCTGGCTTTTCCCAAACTCCTGATGAATCTCGGATACTGCCAGACTTCCGTTGACCTCCTGATTTCATCCTCATCAAGGCTGGCCCGTCAACTCCTCGTAACCTCCCTATTATTCCCCCAGTTTGGCTATGATTGTTTGGTGTACGGTGGACTTTCTGGCGATCTCGAGGCAAAACTCAAACGCCTCATGAACTGTTTCATTCGTTTTATCCTCGGGATCCCCAGAGACTCCCACATATCACATTTCTACCAGGAACTAAATTGGCTATTCCCTCTTTATCGTCGACAGTACTTCCTCGGCTCAGCCCTTTACCAAGTAATTCAATCCCGAAGACCCTCTTATATTTTTAAAATCCTTAAATTTAAATCCACTGTTACTCCCTTACCACCCGATCTCGGCCTTCCGATCTTTATATTCCTTCCCACCGAACAGCAATATTCGAAAAATCATTCGTCACCCGTGCCACCTCGCTATGGAATTCCTTACCTCTGTTTGTCCGCCATTCTACCAACCTAGAAATCTTTAAATCCTGACTCTTCCACCACTTTCTATCCCTGCAAGTTTTACCCAATCCCTAGTTTATATAGAAGCTGTACATTATATACTGGTAGTATTTATAAGTTTATATATTAAATTATTTATTATTTTTGTATTTTCAAAATTATTCCTTTGGGATTTGTGTCCCGGAATAAGAATACAAATTTCATTTTTACCAAAATGCAGGAATCGCCTCTTTTCCAAGAATACACACTCAAACGTAACATTCCTAGGAGTCTCATCCTTGTCGATGCACCGTCTACAGGCTGGTGATGACCTCATCTTCATAACATACATATTAGTATTAGTTGGACAACTCCACTGTTGCTTTTTTTACAGGAGAGGCAAAAAACCATATCTACTATATTGATGTCAGTATCATGGTGATTTTTTTATATGTTATTCTTATAGGCCTCAGAAACATTATTTCAAAGGTACTACAAAATTATATAAGTATTAAGGCCGTAATTGCACTTTAAATAGTGGAGTTGTCCATGTTTGAAACCAAGTCATGGAGTTGTCTGTTTTTGAAACCAAACGGAGCCATTTGAAAATTGAACCTATCCTCTTTTGAAACCAAACAAATATGAATTTGGTATGCTCGAGGGTGTTTTAATATAATGTAATTATGTCTAATGTATTAAATCAAAATTATATAGTTAAAAATTACATGAAAAATGTTATTTAAATATAGTTTGACAAAACTGAAATGAAACTAAATTATCCTTATTTTATTAAGTTTAGAAAAAAAGTGGTACTTAGCTATCCTCTTCGCACAGTTTTACTTATAACTACATGTATTGACGTGGCTGTGCTATAATTTTCATCGCCGTACTCAGCCATACCTGTGCACAGCTAATAAAATAAAGTTATCAATTAGCGTTGCGATTATTTTATGAAAAACGAGTTAACCATTATTATTTTCTGCAGAGAGTTGTTGAAAAGTTTTTAATAGCAAATAACTGAACATTAACGATGAAATCTATTTAATATCTAGTGTGAAACTGTCAATATTTATTTGTTATACGCGAAAATGTAAATAAAGAGGAATATGTCGAAAACAGTTACCAGTACCACATTAGCTGTTAATTTATTAACCTGGGGTCTTGAAAATATATTTGGAAGGATACATAGCTCTACCACTTGAGTAAAGTATGAATATTTTAAATTAAATACCGGCTGTTTTTCACGGTCATTGTTATATAAAGCCCGTTTATTAATAAAATAATTATTCTATAGAATTGGTAGTGGTCTCATTCGACTCGGCACAAAAGAAATTCTTCAAAAATCATACCTAAATCAGAAAGATTCAAGTACCTAGAGGTTATGTCCCAAAATCTGGCATTCGGAACCACAGTTATTAATAAGAATTATCGCCAAATGCACTTATTACAAGTAACTATAAACATTCAGCCATGATGGATTTGCAGTGCATGTTGGGAGCAGATTGCATGAATGCAAGCTTCTCATTGGCTACTGATGGAGTTGTCATTTTCTGAAACCAAACTATGTTGGAATTGTCCATATTTTGATTCTGAACGGTTGAAATAAACGCTATTTTACCTATTTTCTGTCCGTTTTTAATGAAAAACAGTTGTAAAATCGAATGCAGCATAAAAATACACTTAAGAATCGACAAAAATCTCAAAACTGAAAAAAATGGAGTTGTCCAACTTTGATACTAAGCTCCTCATATGTTTTTCAGGGTACAGTGGCCTGAGACAGTTGCAACTGTCTCCTTCAAGTCTCTTCTGGTCATATCCAAGATGATATTCTTCTTACCCAATTTCTTAAGGTCTATGAAGGACTTCGTGTGAGTGAATTTCTGTCTTCCCCAAATTCTCCAAACTTCTTTTTGGCTCTTGACAGTGGGTCCACAGGCGCCATTTCCGCGCCTTTGGTTTAATTTAAATTACCACGAATGTTTACATTTTCAGAGCGAAAACTTCAGGATGAGGCTGTACCACATCAAATGGTACTACTGTCCAAAATATATACAAATAAATCTTGGAATTCTTCAGATAGCAACTATAAAGCCTTATGTCCTTTATGCTCCATTCAATTGTCTGCCTTCAACATTAGAAACATTTGGCTCGGTAATTCTTCTTAACAATTACGTACTGTACATTATTTTTTATTTATCATATAATTAATGAATATATAAAATTCTTTTCAGGTAATGAATTCTGCTTATTCATTTTATAACCTCATGTTAGCGATGGATTAAATGGGAGTCTCACTGTTCATTAACAAGCACAGTAAGAATATGGACCTAATTGACGAATGTTTATTCATTAACTATATTGGTTTGTGAATATTAATGTAATGCCCAATTTTATTTGTTAAAATAAGAAATCCCATAAAAAAAATAAACTAATGTAAAATTTTGAAGTATAAGCCTACTCCATGAGAATTTCAGTCTAATTAACTAGGGATTATCAGTGAAATCAACCAATCAGACGGGGTTTTCAGGAAAAACCTATGGACAGGAAAAACTTCATGCTGGTCAAGGCAAAAAATGGAATCATACAACCGAATAAATAACAGTCTACACACTGGTATCAAGCCATCCAATGGCAATTTCTACAGAATTGTTGGACCCAAAAAGACAGAATAAGAAATTCACAAAAATTGTGGAAAGGGAATATTTTGTCAAATACATTTTGGATTTCCAGAAAAAATTACAAAGAAAACAGCATTCTTTGAACAGGGAACTGTCAAGAATTGTTTACCAAATTTTACCTTTTGTGTGTGTTAAAAGAAAAGGCATCACCCCTATCCTGTCTAGAAAAGGGTGGTAACCTATAGATAACCCGTCCTAAAATTCGTGGTTAGTAATAAATTGACGTTAAAATTTAAATAAAAAAATTACCTTGGGTGTCGTGTCATTAATTTTCTTTTACGTGGAAACTGATCACACATTTTTTTATTTAATCATAGAAAAATTTAATTTTTTTTTATTTAATTTTGATATCAGTTTTAGCATAGGAACTGCTGAAAGCGGATACATATCATGGGCGTATATAGAAAATAATTTCGGAGGGGGCTGAGAAAATTTCAGGGGGGCTGAGACCATTTCCGGGGTATGGAATACTAACTAAATAGTTTTAAACAACTAAAACGCTATTACACCCAAAATAAAATATTTTTTATGAACTAAGTGAGCTTATTTAATTTATTTTTAAGGGCTTATGACACATTTTTACCGATCATATCGAAATTTCGGGGGGGGGCTGCAGCCCCCTGACATACGTCCATGGTACATATAAAAAAATTCAATTTTTATGCATATATATTTATTTATATTAGCTATTTTTTTAATCCTGCAATTATTTTGTAAGTGGTTTCTATCATCTGCATTTCTCAAATAGGGAATTCCTCCGCAGTAGAGATGGGCGATCTGAATCGATCTTTTAAAAGATCGATCTTTTAGCATAAATATGCTTTAGCGATGACTAAACTGAAAAAAAAGTTAGAAAAAAGCATTTGAATTTATTAAAGCACTGATTATTAGATTAGATTATATATTAGATTAGATTAAATAGTGACTTATATCCTGCGCATAACGGGGCCCACCTCAGCTTTATTCCTATTGGTTATGGTCCACCTTGACCAGTGGTCTATCTTAACTTAAACTCATGGACGTATGTAGGAAATAATTTCGGGGGGGGGGGGGATTTCGGGGGGGGGGGCATTTCCGGGGTATGAAATACTAACAATACCAACCAAGGTGAGGTTAGATAACCCTTCGCAGCTCCACAACTTACTTTTATTTTACCATCACAACGTTTCGGACTATTCGTCCATCTTCAGGAGATCCTTTTTTAATACTAGCTTGGTTAATAATTTAACAGAATGCTTGTCTTCTTCTTTATTAATATCTTCTGCCAATACTCCTTCTACTCCTTTAAAATGGATCCTCTCCTCTTCCATTTTAAAGGAGTAGAAGGAGTATTGGCAGAAGATATTAATAAAGAAGAAGAAAAGCATTCTGTTAAACTATTAACCAAGCTAGTGTTAAAAAAGGATCTCCTGAAGATGGACGAATAGTCCGAAACGTTGTGATGGTAAAATAAAAGTAAGTTGTGGAGCTGTGAAGGGTTATTCCTCACCTTGGTTGGTATTATTAATTAATACCCTTCATCTAGTCATCAATGGAATATTAACAATTTAGAACTTGGAATAGTTTTAGCCAAGTAAAACGCTATTACACCTAAAATAAAATATTTTTTATGAACTGAGTAATCTTATTTAATTTATTTATAAAGGTTTTATGATACATTTTTCCGCTAAAATGAAAATTTCGGGAGGGGGCTGCAGCCCCCTCAGCCCCCCCTTATATACGCCCATGTTTAAACTCCTGATAAACTTCAGGTATTGTCTGACTTCAGTTGACCTACTGATTTCATCTTCACTGAGCCTTCCAAAATGTAGGAATCGTCTTTTTTCAAGTTCTACACATTCAAATGTAACATGTTTATGCAATCAGTGACTTAATTTTCTAATCTATGCCTAATTTTGTTCAGTTAAATAGAGCCTTGCAAGAAAAAAGTTTAGCTTAAGACAAATATAACGCTACACCATCTATCTGAAGAATTTGTTCCTTTAGATGCATAACTGGTCATGCTGAAATATGAAACAGGTAGGGTAATCGGTTAAGGCGATAGAACATAGACCATAGGAACTGAATTCAAATCCGAACCTCATGATTTAATTTTTCTAAAGTATCAAAAATAATATCTGAGTAAGGGAATTTAAATGAAATTACAATTGATTTCATCTCATAGGCCAGGTATTGTCCAGAAAATTAATAGTCACAATCCAGAGGTCAACGACATGATATCACTTCAATCCAGAAATGGAGTCAAAAAAGTCAACTATATCACTATATACGAGTTTGTAGACATCTTTTCCAAAATCGAAGTCAACATGTCCAAAAGAGGAGTCAGTAACTGCTCGGGAGAGCTTCAAATTTCCTAAGGAATTCAAAGTCCTCTGCATCGCCTGAAAATAAAACAACTTAGAATAGATTTAAGGTATCATATTTAATAAATATTTGAATTTGTTTTGATTTAGACATTTTGGGTGGAAATCTTAATGATATACTTAAAATAAATGACAGTTTGCCATCCAAAAAATACAACAGTTATTTACAGAAGTCACAGAAAGTTGTTGGATCCATCGTTAATAAATATCCAAATGAGTAGTCATGACTTGGCGGGAATAGTGGAGGGTTCCTTTGCTTACTGCGGCTGTGGGCATGCGAAGTGGCCATGTACGAAAAGATGACTATATGTTATACAGTACATTAAATAGATTTGTCGGGTGGACCTAGGCGTTCCAAAAAGTTGTCACAATACAGTGTCCGCTGGCGTTCGCGGATGCGTAGGGGCGTTCGCGCATGCGCAGTGGCCATGTACGAAAAAGAAGACTGTATGTTTTTATTCAACTTTAATGTGTGGGGTAATGTAATCATTAAATATCAATTTCATCAAGAATAATTTTCATTCATTTCTGATAAGAAAAATAAACATTATATGAGTTTTATTCATCACCTGTTTTTCCTCTTACATTTTTCAAATACATTATGAAAATGAGTGATCATCTCAGTTTTGAGTATACTATTGGAAAGGTAATTAAAGTCTACAAATTTTTTGATATTTGGAAGTTAACAGAATTTTCATTGGAAGAATACTGAGTCTCGGAAAATTGTAGCGTAGGAGACTTTTTTTATTAATACCAACTTTTTGAAGTTTTTGCAATTTGAAAAAGACACTCAAATTTAATGCCAGAGAAAACTTGTGGTTTAAAAAGCCACACCGCTGGTGACATATGGCGGAATATAGGAGGAGATGGGGGGCGAGGTTAGCTCAGTGGTAGAGCACTGGACTAATAAGCTGGAGGCCTGAGTTCAAATCCCGAACAAGCACTTAAAGATTTTTTCTTCTAGTGTCTTCGTTGATGGGTTGAATTCGGCCTCCCTGACCGTCCCTAGGCCAACCCAGCCTTTAATTAATTTAATAATGGGTACCTTGGGTGCTAATGACTCCAGCAGTCCAAGCAGCCAAGGGGAAAATCAGGCGGCCGGAGCATAGTACTGACCACACTATCTCCCTAGTGTGCCGTATGGTCATGAATTAGATACCACCCCTCAGGGCCCTCGTGGCCTGTTACGGGAAAGATTTTTTTTTTTTAATATATATAGGAGGAGATGGCTTTGTTATGTATGTTTAGTGCCTTAAAATGTTCGAGTATTGTGTCGATGTATGGACTACCAGTACATTAGTATTAGTACCAGTCAGTACGTCGTGAGGAATGTCTAGGTTCCTACAAAGTGTACAATCTGCCATTATCTGTCTAATTGTCAAAGTCTCATTACAACTTGCACAGGTTGTTTTCCATTAAGTAAGGATGGGTTAGAAAGCATTTGTGCAATATGAAGCCTTGTCAAAATCACTTCTTTACTCCTAATGTGGTGTTCATTTGACCAGGCTATAAAAAATAAACACCATTATATATTTTTTATAACAGAGCAAGACAACGTACATTTACTTAGTATTCTTCAGGAATTGGGTGCAAACTAACCACTGAAGATGTGCTTACTTATCCAGCTCCTGCGTGACAGATTTTTTGATTACTCCATTCTTGATTAATGGGTCTATATGAATGAGTAATTGTCGTAAAGTATTGACCTTCGTAAGTTTTTCATAAAATATTACTATTTGTTAATTATTAATACAGCTGCTGATATTGTTGGCTCATTAAGGTTTAGTTATTCTTCCACCTTAATAATTTATTCCCTGAAAGTTTTTCCCTGCTCTATTATTATTTGGATTGGAGAATCTAAAGCATTCTATCTATTATAATTCAAGTTCAATAAGGCAAGGGAATGGCCTTTCTCTTTTTTTCATTTATACAAGTATTTTATATTTTTCATTTCTTTTATATTTCCTCCTTCTGTCATTTATATTTTGCATAGTTTCACCCAAGTCTTGCATCAAAACAGCACCATTCATTCAAATGATTATTTAAACACATTTTGAAGGCGAATATAGGAATGGCACTGAAAAAAGAAATCATTGAATCTTGTTATTTCCTATGGAAGTCAAACATGGTCCCTTACAATATAACAGGTGAACAAAATCAGGGTCTGGGAAAATTCATTAGAAAGAAGCATTGTTAATACCAGAAGAAGAGATAGAGTTAAATGTACTGCCATTAGGAAGAGAACTGGGTGTAAGGACTCAATCAAGTTAATTACAAATATTTAAATGGAAATGGGCAGGACACTTCTTGAGATCTACGGACGAGAGGTAGAGTCAAGAGATTGAGTGACTCTCTCTAGAAGACACGGGACAAGAAACTCTGCTGGGAAACATGGAAGGAACTCACAGACCCCGCTTGTCGGTAAGGCTGATCTCCCTGGGAATTATAGAGCATTACTACTGCAAGGTATTGGAGAGAGGGGGGAAGGGTCATTTTCGCTATCTAGTGCTTAGGATCGATTATGATTTGAAGACATTTTTCAAAAATTCTTTCGTGAGTGCATCCTCAATTGCATACGTTCCTTCAGTATGTGCTAACACTGGTTTCGGTTTGAATTGGAGCCAGAGACAGTCGAGCAGGGCAGAACACCGAATATCTAGTCGTTTTGGAACGTTTTAACTATTCCAAAACCCATTAGATGTTTCTAGTTACGATTAGAGCTCCTGGAAAATATTTGGGTGCAGCACTTACTCCAGAAAACCATGTCCGAGCCTTTAAATAAGCAAAAAGACAAATTAACAGCTGCTTGTATATTTCAGCAAACTTACCGGCAGAGTTATGAGGTTGTCATGAGTCGCATAGAATACAGCAGTCGGTGAAGTTAGTCTTGATAGATTGTAGCTTGGAGGTGTAGTCGAGCCATACCGAACCAAGTTCTCTTCTTTCCCAAAATCATACATCCAAGATCCACCTGTAATCATGGAAATAATAAATTATTTGCCGGTGGAAAACTCTTAAAAACAATAAAAAAAATTCGATTCGTATATATTAGATTTAAGTTTATACTTATTTTAGCGCTATTTAGCAATACAAAATGTAAATAAATCTTGACCTTTCCTTGCGAGCTGTAGAAGGTGCTGGACCTGTCGTACTGATGTACCAGCTTCAGAATATGCCAATGAATAGCTCTCCCATCCCTGAAAGCAATCACATTGGAAGACACATTATTAGAATAAAAGTCCGACTTAAAAAGTTAGAAGAACCATTTTTTTAAATTTCATTGTCGGCTGTCATATACTATATATAAATAAATTTGCTAATATTATTGATTATTAGGGGTCTGGGCTCGAGGCCTCCCAACATCAACCTCGATTACCTCGACTCGATGGCTGGAGACCAGGAAAGATGGGCGAACCACAGACATCGTTGTACTTCATAAAACTTTACTTCAAGGTCACTGCATCAGATCTCTTGGCCACTGTCTTCTGAGTCGCCTTGGTGAAGAGAGAGGATGGGAGATGTCAATAGGGATGTGACTTCAGGATATTGATGAGTGGAAAGTTAAGCGTGAAAACGTTGGAATCGCCATAATATAACATCTTTCTCGAAAGGGGCATAGAGGTCTTAAGGAGGTTGAGGTTGGAAACATAGAAGGGAGGGGAACCATTGTCGATGGTTCTTAGGATTTTGGATTGAATAGTTTGAATAAGTCTGATGTTCGATGCTTTGGCAGTTCACCATAGTTCTGACATACGTCATAATGGTTTGCAGTAGAGATAAAGACAGTAAAGGATCAGGTTGTTTTCAGCACTTAAATGTGATTTGCGATTCAATCTGTATTTTAAGTTCCGTTTGATGTTGCCAGCTAAGAAGAGCTTGTAAGCTAAGGATACCCTTGTAGTTTAAGATAGCGAAATATGTCGGAGGTATTGAAGTGTATTGGTGGTCAGGAATTGCACCGGAGAGTTAAAATGATGTGATGGCATTTCTCTTCGTTCACCTTGATTCCACAGCACTTTTGGGCTTCATTCAACAATAGGATTCTCCGATGCAGTGATGGGATAAGGATGGGATGATAAGATAGATGGATCATCTGTGTACGTTACAAGGAGGGTTTCTGGACTTGTTGTAACGTCTTTTGTATAAAGTATGTATATCACGGGTCCCAGAACATCAATATAGTCAGAACATTAACATAAAAGAACATTAATATAGTATGTACATACTTGAGGAAAGTGGTCCCAAAGAAATCCTGACGTAATCTTGAGGTATAATTTGCAAAATAGCTTCAAAATTGGAGATCCACAGATATATTTCGCGAAGTTCATGTAAAGTGAAGAGCGAACAAATACGCTGTTATTGCCAGTCCGCTTCCAGCATTTCTGAAATTATATTTTTATTTAATTTGTTTGAACTGGAATTAAAAAAGCCAAGTACAAATACATTTAAAAGGGGAGGAGGTCTATTTTCTTTTATCTTCCCTTGAGCATAAGCATTCTGTAAAACATTCCCTTGTGTCCGGAAAGCATGAGATCAAAACTTCTGGCCTTTTCTCAGACTTTAACGGTCACTTGAAATGAGAGTGTGGCCGCATTAAACTTTTTCCAATGCTCACAAATTATCCCAATAACTGAAGCAACCTACAGAAATATCTTGAACCAAAATCACAACCAGTCCACAGACCTAACTAACAACCTCGGATTCCTAAAATTCATCTAAGGATATATATATAGGCAGGTAATTAGGTTGAATCGGTCATATAAGGCCTCTGATATCTGATATTTGCCCTTTAAAGGTTTAAGCACGAATATCCCTTCCCTAAATATTTAGCCCCCCTGGAACCAAAGTTGAAGGTGTCGCAGCACTAAAGTAGACTTAATTATATTAAAATATCTGAACATATGATACTGTAGCGACACCTACTTTTTTGTTTCTCAAATAGAAGTACAAGAGTCTCTACATAATGCAGGAAGTAGATAACGGCCAAACTAAGCAGGATTTACTTCAACCGGGGATTTTGGCGTTATCTGGTGCCACATCTTATCTTCCTAAGTTTTAGCGCGGTTCCTCCCTTCCCCATAGGGAGGAACCCCGCTTATAAGGTTGATACAATGAAACAATCTACTAGAAAATTTCGCGTTTCAGAACCCCTAGAGACCGAAAATAACGGTGGTTAAAATTTGTATATATATATATATATATATATATATATATATATATGTATATATATGTATATATATATATATATATATATATATATATATATATATATTTGTCTGTTCGCGGATATCTGGCATCCCTAATGGTCCGATTTTGATGGAATTTGGTACAAAAATCCGTCGTCCAATTTGAAAGGCCAAGTTCGTTAACCAGCAGAATCCGCCCACTGGAAGATGGCGTTTGGGGCGAAATTCGCGCAAACAAAATCGTAACGCTTACGTTTTTGACTTCAAGCTTGTAAGTACTCGTTTTATAAACTTCTTGGGCTAGGAAAACGAATGAAACCATTTTCAAGGCGATAGCTTTAACCGTTTTCGAGAAAATTGGAAAAATAGTTTTCGAATACCGTTTTTGGTTTGGGTACTTAGAATCATGGGATTCAGTTGAAACATTTTTTGCATGTTCTACTTTCATTAAAACTAATATGTTGAAAGTTTTGTTACGTTTGGAGCTTAGGAAGGGTTAGAATAAAATATTTTATTAACAGACATAAAAAGTTTTGGTAACTTTGTATACTTTCCTTAATATTTCGAAAAATGTTGAGAATATTGGCAAACGGAGAGTTACCATGCGAAAGCTTACTAAATGTTCTACAAAAATGGTTCTAATGAAAGTTTTGATTAGGCGATGTCAATCGGAGAAATAAGTGCTTAAACTTTGAAGTAATTGATTTCGTTTATTCGAACCGTTCTTTCTGTTTGTTTTTATTCTTTGTTGTTTTTTAATTGCTTAAAGTTGGATAATGTATTTGACAATAAAACAGATTAATTAAAATAAGAAAAACAATTCATTGTTAGAAATATATCAGGCTGTACCGTATGAAATGCCAGTTTTGGATTTGCCGATTTCCTTCAAATGTCTTGAAACTGTCGAGGCTCCTACTCCGAGTTCTTTGGCATATTCCCTAGTGTTTTCAATTGCTTATAGTTGTCAAATGTATTTAACAATAAAACAGGATACGTATGATTAGAAACGATATTTTATTTTTGCGGAATCTTGGGATTCTCAGATGCCGTATGAATATCTATTAGGCCCCCTTCGTATATTTTCCTTAATATCTCGAAAAGGGTTAGGAAATCGTGGCAAGTGAAATATAACAGTTCGAAAGCTTACTGAATTCTCCACAAAAAATGTTTTGAAGAAATGTTTGATGGAGTTTCGTTTATTTAAACGGATCTATTTGTGTGTTTCCCGCAGTTTTGGTTTTCACTTCTCGTTATTTTTGTACTTGCTTATAGCAGTCAAATGTATTTGTCAGTAAACAGGGTACGTACAGGGTATATCTAGATTACAGTACTGGTGTTGAATTGTTCTAAGTATTCCCTATTTTCATCTGTTGCCCATAGTTTTTTATTGTTAGTAGTTTTTTCTTATTGATTATAGAATATAAATCTTTTTGGCTATAAAACAGGATACGTAAAATTAGTAACAATATTTCGGAGATTTCTGAGGGAAATGCCTTTAAGATTTTCTACCACCACGAACGGCGTTTTTCCTCTATTTTTATCCACTAGATAGGCTTTATTTGGCATATTATTCTATATATGTTTTATTTAGCAGGGGATTCTGATGAAATGTCGTGTTTTTGCTGTGGATTTTAATTACGATGTGTCTAAGATTGGGTAACATTAGCGAGTCTACATAGTTAAGAACCGACGACGGAGGTTGACTTTTTGCTATGATTTAGTCTACATATCTATATTAAGTCCTAAATCCAAAAAATAAACTTCACAACGGTTAGATACTATGAGGGAATAGGGAGTGGGGTCAGTGCCCGTACAAACATAAGGTCCGCAGGATATTTACCTGCTAAGAGTTAATCCTCAAGAGCTGTAAATATACCCCAGGTATCTGCCGACACAAATACAAAGCCTAGGCGGAGAACACCCCAAAAACACAGATCCAAAAATAGGTTATATACTAAATATTCATAAAGACTACTTAGTTGTAACCCGATTCATCAATTAGCAATCAACAGTTTTCAACACAGGTTATATACTAAATATTGATAAAAAGTATTTAAGTAGAGAAAAAAAACAAGATTCATCAAGACTTGTTTTTGGTCCATTTGTATCTACTCCATAGACTTAATTAGGTATTTTATTCTATATATTGACTCGTTATTCGTCAAGACTTGTTATTTGTCCTTCTGTATCTACTAGATAGGCTTTATTCGGCATATTATTCTATATAGGCTTTATTAGGCAGGGTATTCTACTCAATCTTTCTTGTACTTCTTCTTGATCCTTCTGTACATGGGCGTATATAGAAAACAATTTCGGGTGGGGCTGGGAAAATTTCGGGGGGAGGGCTGAGACCATTTCCAGGGTATGGAATACTAAATATTTAGAGCTTGGAATAGCTTTAGGCAACTAAAACGCTATTAAACGTAAAATAAAATATGTTTTATGAATTAAGTGATCTTATTTAATTTATTTTTAAGGGTTTTACGACAAGTTTTTATCATCAATTCAAAATTTCGGGAGGGGCTGCAGCCCCCTCAGCCCCCCCCCCCCTCATATACGCCCATGCTTCTGTATCCACTAGAAAGGCTTTATTAGGCATATTTTGTATTGATTTATAGAGCTTTGCTTTAGAATGAGAGCCGGATTGTTTAATTTCCGCTTCTGTGTATAAGTTAGCTACTGTCGGTCTCCCTGACGCCTTAATATCACTTTTATTCGAGATGTTCGAGAGGATTTTGACAATTTTCACGAGATATATAAAAAAATTTACTTTATTTCTTTTCTAAGCTTATCAAATGACACTAGGGACATGAACGGAACCGCGCTAAGATGATGCAGTTCCTGTGAGTCGGACTTTTTATAAGTCAACCCAACTTTATGGTTCTTACAGACAGCCGCAGTATAATATATAAACGTTTTTTTTATTTGAACATTGTTTTATTTTATTGTTGCGTATGAACAGTCCAATTAATATGTCTATAAGCCCAAACAACGGCACTAGGCTTAGATTATTAAGTTAGTCCAGAGATTATTAAATTAGTTTGGAGGCCCGGTGACCGAGAGGTTTAAGGCGTGAGCACTTAACACTCCGTACCAAGGTTCGTGGGTTCAATTGCCACTAGGGGTGGTGGCGACCTATAGATAACCCGTCACGAACTTCTGAGTTAATTATAATTTACGTTAAAGGTTGAAATAAATTAGTTTACTTACAATTAGAATGTCTAAGTAGTTCAATACTGTCCTGGTATGGACAGGAAATTCTTCCCACCTTGGTACAATCATGGCTGGGACATATTGAGCGTTGCCGGCGACGGAAGAGCAGTATTCTGGAAGCTTGGAACACATCGCCATTAGAAAGGCACCGCCAAGAGAATTGCCGACATAGAAAGTCTTGGTGTGGCCAGATTCCGTCAGGATCAAGTCTATCATCGCAGGTAAATCGTAGGCCCCAGATTCGTCATGGCTTGCAATCATAAATAAATAAAAATAGCAGTATTTATCAAAGTTTTTTCACTAAATATGAAAAATGACACTTGGAATAAGAATGGAAACGCTCTAAGAGGTATTTTTTAATTATAGTACAAGTGATGAAAATTAGAGCACAAGGAAAAATGCTGTATTAATATATCTATTTTAAAAAATATATATATAGGTACATTTATAACACTGAACTAACTCAGTAATGTGTGAAGATTACAGAAAAGTGGGGAGGAAAGGAGCAAGAACGTTGTACAACTGGGCACCTCTCTCCACATTTTACTCATCACCAAACTCAACTAACAATGACTCTATTTCTATTTTTTTGGTATAAGTTTTTTTATTTACTTATTTATTTTTAATTTTCTTCATATTGTTGTATTCAAGTACCTGAAATCCCAAAACTCAGGTTGGGAAATGTGGTATTTTGTATGCTTCAGTGATCCGTAGAGACCTCTTTGCGCTCCGATCCAGACGTCATAGCCAAGATCCGATAATACAAAAGCTGTAAAGTCAAAAAAATATATTATTGTACATTATATTCTTTTTTTTTTTTTTAATCATTAATGACATAAAGCTAATCAATTTGTATTCCCGTGAATCAGAAATATAACAGCCTACGATAAATATGACGTAAAAAGTAACGATTCAATATGGTGCTAATGACCTTAGCAGTCGATGCACCAAAAAAGAGGGGAAAACAAAGAACAATTCAATTGAATAATCATATTTTTTTAGCCTTGACTATGGAAGACCTTCCTTAGTTAAGGCTAAAATTATGAATAAGTGCATTATGTTAGTTGCTCCTGAAGAGGCGTCAATGGGCGCGAAACATGTAGAGAATAAAATGAATTTTATTATGTGAAGATGAAGTGTTTAAGTATACATATAACGTTCCACCAATTTTAAGACAATTTAGAAATAAAAGGGTCACAATTTTATAATATCTATGTGTGTTGTTTGGAGCAAAGGAGCTTCAGTGAATGTACTGTGCAGCATTGGTTCCAAAAATTCCTTCTAGGTGGTTTTGATCTCGAAGACGAGGAAGGTTGTGATAGGCCTCCTGTTGTCGATAACGCCCAACTGAGAGTTTTCGTAGAACACCCCCCCCCCAAAAAAAAAAAAAAAAACTACTTGGGACTTTGCGAAACTACTTGGTGCCTTCTTACCACCATCTTAACAGTTATGATGATTAGATAGTTAGCCGTCGAGGTGATAAGTACAGATGGAATGGTTGGGATTCGGCTAAATAAACCTCAATATGATTTTGTTTTAAAAAAATCTATATTTCGGACGTTTTCTTCCCACCGCGTGCCTATGGCCTCCCCAAAATCCACAAACCTGGTAATCCCCTTCGTCCCATCATTGCCAATATAGATTCTCCCTCTTCCAGTCTCAGTAAATTTCTTCTTCCCTCATTACAAATACTTAGCCATAATAATCCCTATGATATAAAAAATTCTTTTGACCTAATTTCTAAATTATCCAACCTAACCATTCCCCACGGCCACATTTTAGTTTCCATTGATGCCACATCCTTATTCACTAACGTCCCACTAGCCAAAACGCTAGAAATTATCGAAAACCATTGGCCCACCCTCCACCTCCATAGCCCTCTATCCTTTGATATGTTTATAGAAAGTCTAAAACTTTGTGTTACCAGCGGTTTTTTTAAATATGATGGGAAATTCTATAAACAAATTGAAGGTCTAGCCATGGGCAACTGTCTTGCACCCGATTTATCCTCAATCCTTCTCAACGATCTTCTCAACTCCCTCGTCCCACAGTTTCCCCATGACATCTCATTCATCTGCAAATACGTAGACGATCTTTTGCTGATGATTAACCCAAACAGACTAACAGACATACTTACCTGTTTCAATTCCTTTTACCCTAGGCTTCAATTTACAGTCGAAATAGAACAGGACAGACAGCTCCCATACTTGGACATCTTACTAATTAGACAGACTGACGGTACTATTATTACTGACTGGTACACCAAACCCACGTACTCGGGACGGTTACTTAATTTTCATTCATCCCATCCCTACCACCTCAAGATTAATGTAGCCAGAAATCTCCTCCGCCGAGTCCTCTCCCTATCCCATGCTTCCTTCCACAATAAAAATATTAATATCGCCTCAGATATATTGGCACGCAACCAATTTCCCCCCAACCTCATAAAATCCCTTGTAAAAAAAGCAAAATCCCAATCTCCCAACACTGTCTCTCCCAATTCTTCCCTAACTCTCAGTTACCAAATGTTCCGATCTCTACCATTTACACCTGGACTGACTGATAAACTTACAAAGACAATAAAAAAATCCTACCCTTCCCTAAATTTTGGTTTGAAAACTACCAACAAACTCAAAACCCTCTATACCAAACTCAAAGATCCCATCCCTTTTGAACAAACCACCCGATGTGTTTACGAAGTCCCTTGTCAAACCCCTTCCTGTAATGGTGTATACATAGGAGAAACCATAAATGACATTCACTCACGTCTTACACAACATAAACGAACCATCACTAATAAAGAAATAGATAAATCTGCACTTGCAAAACACGCCATTACACAAAAACACACTTTTAACTTCGACGACACGAAAATTCTTGCTACACAACGAAACAAAAAAAGACTACAGATCTCGGAATGTGTACACATAAACTTAAACAAAAACAATATAAACTACAAAACTGACCAACAAGGCATTTCTCCTATGTACGCTAATATTTTCCAAATACTCTCCCGACCTCCCACCTAGATTTTTACCATGCCCCTTGGGTATCCTTCCATTAACACCTTTTTCTCCTTTCCTGTCATAAAATGTCATAAACATGCCTTTTGATCCTTACCGACATGTCATAAACTTGCTTTTGATCCTTACCGACATTTGTGTGACATTTCCCCCACCACCTGCTGTTCCCACTTACTTATACCCCAGCAGATTTCTTTTTCTCCTTAGACACTCTACAATGGTTACTTAATTGCCAACCTTGGTCTTCCTCTGCCGCTCGGCATTTCTATTGGTATGTAGTATCTTATTCCTTTGTAAAATCAATTAATGTTACTATTAGCTACTATATTTGTCATTGGTATGTAGCTGCTTATTTCTTTGTAAAATCAATTAACGTTTCTAATTACTATTAAAATCAATTATTGTACCTATTCACTTTTTCATTCTAAGAATTTAAGACGATATGTTCTTTCATAAGTTAATTTTATCTATAGCTCTGTTACCTATCACAATCATAATTTTTTTGTTTTTGTATTAATTTTTTCCTTTTTTTGTCTTTTTAGCTGACGAAGGCTACCAATGAGTAGCCGAAACGTCCGAAATATAGATTTTTTTAAAACAAAATCATATTGAGGTTTATTTAGCCGAATCCCAACCATTCCATCTGTACTTATCTTAACAGTTGTTCGCCATCGGGAACGAATTGGTCATTTAAAAACTTGCATTATCTTTGCACCAACCTAATAACTATAAGAATACTTTATTATGAAAGGTTTATTAAATATCCTACTGACTCAAGTCGTGTCCAGGGCCATGAAGGACCCACATCTCCGTTGAAATGCCCAGCCCATGAACGAAGAGAACTGGAGGCCCTGAACAGTCACCAATCCTTGTCAAGCCGATGATGTAGCCATCTTCTGTAACAGCTTCGTATTCTCTTGCCCTGTAGCCATGATACTGGATCAGCTCTGACTGGAAAAATTATATTTATCATTTTAAGGTGAAGTTGGCAATAACTTTCAAGATAATTAGAATTAAGTCCTTCTCTTTTCGGAAGGTATTCAGCTGCTGAAAATGCTAAATCGAAAAGCCCGTCGTTTATTTCGTCACGAAACGTGGTAAATAGTATCCTCTACCAAAAGATTGAACGAGTTCGTTATCCAGCAATATAGGTCCATCTGAAGGGGGGGGGGGGGGTTACTCCTAACCTAAAGCAGCTATTTGCTCATACCGAACGTACTTTTTTTATATTACAACGAAACACGGTTCTCGTTGTGGTTTGTAAAAATAAAGTAAATTGGTTTATTAGGGGGAGGGGGGTTACTCCGGACGTAAATTACCAATTAGCCAATACCAGCCGTAGCTTTTGTTATATTTTAACGAAACTGGGTATTCGTTGTAGTCATCTAAAGAGAAAAATGTTTTGTAAACATAAACTAGATGGGTTCATTAGGAGGGGGGGGGGTTACTCCAGAGCCAAATTACTAATTATTTTACTAAATTAATAATTAAAACAGTAGCTCATTATAAGTGTAAAAGAGAAGAACTGTTCAAGCTTTTATTTTATTTATATAGGTTATTTTAAGAAAATTATTCAGGAATGCAGTCTACACTATCCAAATTCTGAGGAAAGTGCTTAGAAATGCAGCTCCTGCGGGACGGACTATTTTTTACTACACTTGTTGCTTATTGGATAAGATGAATAGCCAGTGTATAATGTTAAAACGGCTAAGTATTCTGAATGGTGAGCAACTAAACAAATTTCTGCTGAATCCTCTTGCTTATTATTTATTTAATTGCTGTCCTCGAACTTTATGGCTTACGTTTATAGGCTCCTATGCATACTGTTTATAGAGAATCAAATATCATTTTCGAGGTCATATCAGTAATAGTTTTTTCGTTTTGGAAAACATCTCGAAACCTGTTAGAAAATCGAGGTAAATGTAAGGGTGCAAGTTTGGATCTTAATCATCCAAATCCGTCCACCGTAAAATGTTTTTGGGCGAATTTCACGCGGATAATTTTTCAATAATAATATCAACACGTATTTCGATTCAACCGTAGAATATATTTGAAATGTCTAAAATAACAGTTAGAAGCTTTAGTTGTTGTTCTTTTTAGTTGCAATCATTCAAGTAAAACACGACATTTAAATGAGAACCACGTTTATATTCCTTGCTGTTTGACAGGGAGGTTACCTTCAGTTGTAGTCAAGGTGGGGAGTAAGTAATTTCCGCTTGGTTTTACTACCGCTAGAGTCACCTGTAAATTGTATCGCTTGTCGTCGAGATGTTTATTGCAGGTGTAACGAAATATCAAAACAACGTATGAACTGTTTCTATTTTAAGATTTCCAAATGGAAGAAGGGTAACGCTTTAAGATGACGCAGTTCCTGTGAATCGGACTTACTGTTATATCACCAAAAATCGAACTTAATTTTATTAGTAGACAACTTAATTTCTATATTATTTCATTCTAGTATACATAATTTATTTAAATTTCACCGTCCATTATTATTAACTAAGAATTTCAGGAGGGGTTATCTATGGGTTACCACCCATTTCTAGCCAGGATAGGGCTGATGCCTTTTCTTTTTTCTAAAGGAAAGCCACCATCCCATAGTGGGAATCGAACCCACGACCCTTGACACGGAGTGTGAAGTACTCACGCCTTCAAACTCACGGCCACCAGGCCTTATAATACATAAACCCAAGTACATACCACATTGAGAAATCTATCGGGTGGTTTTCCTAAAGGCTTGACACTCCGAGGATCGAACCTCCCTCCTTCGACTACATTGGAGATGAGAACTTGAAGAACACTGAAGAAATGTATAAGGTAAGATTTCCTAAGCATCTTGTTCGCTTGCTTATTAACTCTATAATGAAAGAATAATTAATTCCCAGGAAGAAAGTTAATTCACTTATTGGCTCTTAAGTGTATCGACCTTTGAAAAATCACTTATAAATTTAATATATCTACTTTATTTTATTTTCCTTCTTGAACGCCCTTGAAAAAAACCTTGTAGGAAACATGCAAAAGTTTATTTGAACTAACTGCACTCGCTTTTGATTGTCATGCCTCATTAAACTTCTTATCCAAGAGATTTAAATACTTCAAGAAAATTTGTTTTATTTATTTAGGTTTTTTATTTAGACGGATCGTCTCGTTAAAATTCCTCTAAGAAAGATTGTACAAAGGAAATTCAAGTGTTATTTGCAATTTTTGTACTAAATGTGTGAACAAATGCCCTAAAACAGAACAATGATCAAAAAATAATGAGCGGGAAAAATAAATACAACCATCAGCCCTATAATTACAAATAAAAAACCGGACCACAGGAACTGTGACATCTTCGGTTGTTTGCGTATTAATCGTTGTTTGTAATATTTATTTAAATTTAACGCCCACTTATAAATGAAAACGATTTTTGGTGTTTTCTACAGGTTACCGCACATTTCTAGCCAGGGTAGGGCTGTCGCCTATTATATTTTTTAAAGAAAAGCAATCACCTCTAGTGGGAATCGAACCCGCGCCTTAGCACTGGGCCTCCAAAAAAAAAAGTAATATTACGCGATCGTGCTGTTTCACAAGAAGGGGAAGCCAAAGCAAAGCCCTAACAGTTATTGCCCAATAAGTCTTTATTTACGATGATGGGCTTCAGTCAGACTCAAATTGACCAAATTTATTTTTTAAACAAATATCTATTTTATTAAACGATGGTGTGATCTTTCAAAACCTGTAACAGACTAAAAACAAAGAACCTTTTGACCGTTTTTCGCTCTGTTCCGTGTTTTAGCGCAGTTCCTCCCTCCCCCATAGGGAGGAACCCCGCTTATAAGGTTGATACAATGAAACAATCCGGAAGTGCCGACTAGAAAATTTTGCGTTTCAGAACCCCTAGAGACCGAAAATGATGGTGGTTCAAATTTGTATATATATATATATATATGTATATATTTATTTATTTATATATATATATATATATATATATTTGTCTGTTCGCTCTCTAGCTCGAAGACGAATGGTCCGATTTTGATGAAATTTGGTACAAAAATCCGTCGTCCAATTTGAAAGGTCAAGTTCGTTAACCAGCGAAATCCGCCTACCGGAAGATGGCGTTTGGGGCGAAATTCGCGCAAAAAAAATCGTAACGCTTACGTTTTTGAGTTCATAAGCTTCTAAGTACTCGTTTTATATGATTCCTGGGCTAGGAAAACGAATGAAACCATTTTCAAGGCGATAGCTTTAACCGTTTTTGAGAAAATTGGAAAAATATTTTTTGAATACCGTTTTTGGTTTGGGTACTTAGAATCATGGGATTCAGTTGAAACTTTATCTGCATGTTCTACTTTCATTAAAACTAATATGTTGAAAGTTTTGTTACGTTTGGAGTTAAGGAAGGGTTAGAATAAAATATTTTATGAACAGACATGAAAAGTTTTGGGAAGTTCGTATACTTTCATTAATATCTCGAATACGGTTGGGAAATCGTGGTAAGTGGATAGAAACTATTTGAAAGCTTACTAAATTCTCTACAAAAAAGATTCTAAAACTATTTTTGATTAGGTTATGTCAATCGGAGAAATAAGTGCTTAAAACTTCAAATACGTCTGTTTTGTTCTTATGAACGGGTTTTTGTCGTTCTTGTTGTAATTTTTGTCTCTTTCCCTTCGTTTTTTATTGCTTTTTATTTTTGTAATTTCTTATGTTGCGAAAATTTAGTGTGTAAAACAGGATATGAAAAATGAGGCCAATTTTCTGTTGCTAGAAATAATATAAATTTTGGGAACTTTCTTTAATATCTCGAAAACTGTTGAGAATTTTGGTAAACGGAAGAATACCATTAGAAAGCTTATTAAATGCTCTACATAAAAGGTTCTAATGAAAGTTTTGATTAGGCGATGTCAATCGGAGAAATAAGAGCTTAAAGCTTTAAAGTAATTGATTTCGCTTATTCGAAGTGTTCTTTTCGCCTGTATTTTATTCCTTGTTATTTTTTAATTGCTTATAGTTGGATAATGTATTCGAAAATAAAACAGGTTAAGTAAAATAACAAAAACAATTTATTGTTAGAAATATAGATTTCCAAGATTCCAAGACCTTGCAACTAGCGAGACGGTTTCTTGTGTTGCCGACCCTTCCAGGTCAGATTGTAAATCCTACCTTTCAAGACTGGTGGAACCAAAATATAACTGTCAGGGTTCGGTCACTGCTACTTAATAAAACTACATTTTATCGTAAAAATGGTTTTATTGTGCCGACGTTTCGGCTTGAACTTCAAGCCTTCATCAGGGCTGTAAATACAAGTAGGACATATTTAACACTAATATATGCACATATCTATGTAAATATATATATATATATATATATATATATATATATATATATATATACATATATAATATATATATATTTATATATATGCATATACACATACACATATACACGCACACATATGTACATATATATGCCCACATACCTACACATATGGGGTATGTATTATTAAGTAGCAGTGACCTAACCCGGACAATCCCTACCTTGCATCATCAACGGTCAACGATCTCCTCTCAACAAAATAATAACTGCTTCTATTTTAATCTTTCGAAATTAGACTAGGGATAAGAACGGAACCGCGCTAAGATGAGGCAGTTCCTGCGAGTCGGACTTTTTTCATTTATTTTCGTTAAAGACGGGGCATAAACCCGCAGTGCCTTGTTTTAGCGCGGTTCCTCCCTCCCCGATAGGGAGGAACCCCGCTTATAAGGTTGATACAATGAAACAATCCGGAAGTGCCGACTAGAAAATTTCGCGTTTCAGAACCCCTAGAGACCGAAAATAACGGTGGTTAAAATTTGTATATATATATATATATATATATATATATATATATATATATTAGTCTGTTCGCGGATTTCTGGCCTCCCTAATGGCCCGATTTTGATGCAATTTGGTACAAAAATCTGTCGCCCGATTTGAAAGGTCAAGTTCGTTAACCAGCAAAATCCACCCACTGGAAGATGGCGTTTGGGGCGAAATTCGCGCAAAAAAATCGTAACGCTTACGTTTTTGAGTTCATAAGCTTGTAAGTACTCGTTTTATATGCTTCTCTGGCTAGGAAAACGAATGAAACCATTTTCAAGGCGATAGCTTGAACCGTTTTTGAGAATATTGGAAAAATAGTTTTTAAATACTGTTTTAGCGCGGTTCCTTCCTCCCCCATAGGGAGGAACCCCGCTTATAGGGTTGATACAATGAAACAATCCGGAAGTGCCGACTAGAAAATTTCGCGTTTCAGAACCCCTAGAGACCGAAAATAACGGTGGTTCAAATTTGTATATATATATATATATATATATATATATATATATATATATATATATATATATGTCTGTTCGCTCTCTAGATAGAAGACGAATGGTCCGATTTTGATGAAATTTGGTACAAAAATACTTCGTCCAATTTGAAAGGTCAAGTTCGTTAACCAGCAAAATCCGCCTACTGGAAGATGGCGTTTGGGGCAAAATTCGCGCAAAAAAAATCGTAACGCTTACGTTTTTGAGTTCATAAGCTTCTAAGTACTCGTTTTATATGACTCCTGGGCTAGGAAAACGAATGAAACCATTTTCAAGGCGATAGCTTTAACCGTTTTCGAGAAAATTTGAAAAATATTTTTTGAATACCGTTTTTGGTTTGGGTACTTAGAATCATGGGATTCAGTTGAAACATTTTCTGCATGTTCTACTTTCATCAAAACTATTATGTTGAAATTTTGGTTACGTTTGGAGTTAAGGAAGGGTTAGAATAAAATATTTTATTAACAGACATAAAAAGTTTTAGTAACTTTGTTTACTTTCCTTAATATCTCGAAAAAGGTTGAAAATCTTGGTAAACGGAAGAATACCATTAGAAAGCTCATTAAATGCTCTAAGAAAAAGGTTCTAATGAAAGTTTTGATTAGGCGATGTCAATCGGAGAAATAAGAGCTTAAAACTTTAAAGTAATTGATTTCGCTTATTCGAACTGTTCTTTTTGTCTGTTTTTTATTCCTTGTTATTTTTTAATTGCGTATTGTTGGATAATGTATTTGAAAATAAAACAGGTTAAGAAAAATAAGAAAAACAATTTAATGTTAGAGATATGGATTTCCAAGATATATAGCTTTTCAACTGCCTAGCGTCCTTCCTAGGGAGGGTTCTTTGTCTTTGATTTTGGTACTTAGAAATATGGGATGCAGTTGAAACATTTTCTGCATGTTCGAGTTTCATCAATACTAATATGTTGAAATTTTTGTTACGTTTAGAGTAAAGGAAGGGTTAGAATAAAATATTTTATTAACAGACAAAAAAAGTTTTGGTAACTTTGTATAATTTCGTTAGTATCTCGAAAACCGTTGACAATCTTGTGAAGCGAAAGATTACCATTCGGAAGCTTACTAAATGCTCCACAAAAAAGGTTCTGAAGAAAGTTTTAATTAGGCGATGTCAATCGGAGAAAAAAGTGCTTAAAGCTTTAAATTGATTGATTTCGTTTATTCCAATGGTTCTTTTTGTCTGTTTTATTTCTTGTTATTTTTTTGTTTTTGTTGGATAATGTATTTGACAATAAAACTTGTTAAGTAAAATAACAAAAACAATTTATTGTTAGAACTATAGATTTCCAAGATTCCAAGACCTTGTCACTAGCGGGTCTGTTTCTAGTGTAGCGGACCCTTCCAGGTAAGATTGTAAATCATGACCTTTCAAGACTTTACTACTCACAGGAATGGCGTTAGTGACCTTAATGGTTTGGGTACTTAGAATCATGGGATTCAGTTGAAACATTTTCTGCATGTTTTACTATCATTAAAACTAATATGTTGAAATTTTGGTTACGTTTGGAGTTAAGGAAGGGCTAGAATAAAATATTTTATTAACAGACATAAAAAGTTTTGGTAACTTTGTATATTTTCCTTAATATCTCGAAAAAGGTTGAGAATCTTGGTAAACGAAAGAATACTATTAGAAAGCTTACTAAATGCTCTACAAAAAAGGTTCTAATGAAAGTTTTGATTAGGCGATGTCAATCGGAGAAATAAGTGCTTAAAACATTAAAGTAATTGATTTTGCTTATTCGAACTGTTCTTTTAGCACTTTCCTCCGAAGGAAAGTAGCTATTGAGGTTGGACTCATGACGGAATTTTTGAAAAATTTCTTCAAATCTTTATCGATCCTACCTAGTAGACACCGAAAATGACCCCCGTTAAAATTTATATATATATATATATATATATATATATATATATATATATATGTATATATATATATATATGTGTGTGTGTCTGTTAACACGATAGCGGCCAGAGTTTTTGTTTTTTCGTCACGAAAC
Organism: Gonocerus acuteangulatus; assembly: GCA_946811695.1. Classification (NCBI taxonomy): domain Eukaryota; kingdom Metazoa; phylum Arthropoda; class Insecta; order Hemiptera; family Coreidae; genus Gonocerus; species Gonocerus acuteangulatus. Next base: position 21,787,758 of record OX328127.1, read on the forward strand.
TTGGTATATAGCATTCAATTAGCAAACGATTGAACGAGTTCGTTAACCACCAAAGTCGGTCCAGCAGAAGTGGGGGTTTACCCCGAACCCAAAACACTAATTTGACTATGTCAGCCGTAATATTTGTTATATTTCAACGAAACTTGGTATTCGTAGTGGTAATATAGAGAGAAAAGTGAGATATAAAAATGAACTAAATCGGTTCATTAGAAGGGGGGGTTTACTCCGGACCCACAATACGAATTCGCCACTACCAGCCGTGATTTTTGGTATATTTCGACGAAACTCGGTATACGTAGTGCTAATCCACAGGTAAATATGTGTTGTAAAAATAAACTAAATCGGTTCATTAGGAGGGGGGGTTTACTCCAGACCCACAATACCAATTCGCCACTACCAGCCGTGATTTTTGGTATATTTCGACGAAACTCGGTATTCGTAGTAGTAATCTACAGGTAAATATGTGTTGTAAAAATAAACTAAATCGGTTCATTTGAAGGGGGGGTTTACTCCGGACCCAAATTCCTAATATACTCATACCGGTCGTAATTTCTGCTGTATTGTAACGAAACGCGGTATACGTCGTGGGTAACTCATGAGAAAGAAGTGTTGTAAAAATGAGCTGAATCGGTCAATCGGAAAGCGGGGGTTTAATTTGTAATATATTTCAATAGAAAAGCCCGTCAGACGTAGGTTCACAAAGCCTCCGCAAGGAGCGCTATCTACCACTAGAGTGACTGTATCCTGTTCCTGCGTTAGATCAAAATACGATAATATGAGGTTTTTTGTATTTATTACGTAGTGTAGTAGGTACCATGTGTAAACATAACTCTGGAAGCAAATTATTAATTGATCAGTTACTCATTACAAATTTAAAAGAGAACTATTCATGTTTTTATTTTATTTATGTAGGATATTTTAAGCAAATTGTTCTGGAAAGCAGTCTACACTACCCAAATTCTGAGGAAAGTGCTTAGTTATGCAGCTCCTGCGTGACGGACTTTTTGTCTTTTTTAATTGCTTATAGTTGGATAATGTATTTTACAATAAAACAGATTAGGCAAAATAAGAAAAACAATTCATTGTTAGAAATATAGCTTGCCAAGAGAAAAAGATTCGATGACGTATTTTGAATATTTTCAATTGCCTTTATGCTGTTGGTTTTTTTATGTTATTTTTTAATTGATTTTATCTGTAGAATTATTACTATAGTAAAAGAACACAGGAATATGTGAAAATTTTTGATATTTTCCAATTCATTGAAACGTATGGAATGAAATTTCGGTAGAAGAGGTTTCTAGGGTCTTGCGGACCCGACCCCAGGTATAGCCATAAAACCCTTTGAACAAAGGCCGAGGAAAATATTATCTGTTTCTATTCTATGCTTTTCAAATGAGAATAGGGATATGAACAGGAACCGGGGTCTCCCGTGGTCTAATGGCTAGCGCCTTGGATTCATAAGCGGGAGATGATGGGATCGATTCCCAACCTCCGGCAGGAATTTTATCATCCCACGGCTCGCTGGTAAAATTCCTCGCTAAACCCTGGATGTCGGCGCTAATGACCTAGATGTAGATGAGCCGTAAAAAAAAAGATGAACTGGAACCGCGATAAGATGACGCAGTTCCTGCGAGTCGGACTTTTTACCCCATCAGTCGGGGCAAATCCCCGCAAAGGAAGGGTTTCGAAAAAACAGAAGTTCTAGCTCAATACACGCTCAAACCCGTCCATATTTTCACAGGTTATAGCTAAGAAACCCCTTTATATTATCCATGCCTCAACTTACAATTTAAAACAGTATACTACTCGCAATACCGTAAAACGTACGTTCTACACAAACTGCAGGGTTTTGCCCCCCTCTACCCTATAACAAATTTTTGTGACGGGTTACTTTGTACCTATACTTGTATAGGTACAAACCCTATTCTAACTAGGACATGCCTTTTCTCTTTTTATGAGAATCAAACCCACGACTTGGGCGCGGGTGCTCATGCCTTAGCGCTAATGGCCACCGGGCCTCCTCATATAAAATGTACAAATAAATTATTCTTATATAATACTAGCCGAATACCCGTGCTTCGTCACGGCAGATAAGTAGCTATTTTATTGCGTTAATTAATGTATCAGCAAAATTAACACTACTACATAATTTTTTGCAGTTTATTATAGCATGGTCCCCGTCATACTATAAGTTATTCAGCAATTGATAAGTAATCAAAGTATAATGTTTCCTGGCAGTGGGGTGCTCCGGCCAGTGTCAAGAAACAGATAACCTAGAGATAACCCGTTATCTATAGGTACCAGCATGGGCGTATATAAGGGGGGCTGAAAGGTCTGCAGCAATATTTTTATTTGTTGGTAAAAATGTGTCTTAAAACCATTAAAAATAAATGTAATAAATAAATAAGATCACTTAGTTCATAAAAAATATTTCATTCTAGTTGGAATAGCGTTTTATTTGCCTAAAACTATTCCAAGTTCTAAATTGTTAGTATTCCATTCGGAAAAGGCACCTGCCCCCCCCCCTCCGAAATTATTTCCTATACACGCCCATTGTTAGCAGTAACAGCACTCTAACCGATATAGGTTAAATTTCGTTGCCAATAATTAATGTACGTTAAAATTAATAATTTATGTTTTTCGCATGTCATTTGGAAACACCCATTATATTTGCGAGCATGACCAAGAGGTGTTCTGACTGGGGTGCTGATGGGTGAGGAGGCTGTGCAAGGGTTCGGGATATTATTACCTCGGATGCACCATAACCAGGTATAGCGAAAACTCTATGGGGGACAAGTTGAAATGAACAGCAATTAAAATGGTGATTTTCACCCTCATCGCGTAAACTCTACGAGGGACAGTTTGTTTCAAGTAATTCAAGTTCTGCCATCATAGTTGAAATTAACCTCAATTAAAAATAATACTATGAAATAAATAATGTACAGTAACAGCTGTTCTTTATCGTCCTAGCAACGCATGCTACCGAGGCTTGCCTGCTCTAACCAACTAAAACTTTAAACCCCTCTAAAAATACTTAAAAATTCGAATATCAAAAAATCCTTTCTTAGCGAGCGTCTACGTTCTATAGGGAGTGACCATGCAAAATTTCAAATTTTTCTGTCGAGCGGTTTGGGCTGGGCCATGATAAGTCAGTGAGTGAGTGAGTGAGTGGTATTTGACAAATATATAGTAGATTTATGAGCTCTCTTGAGTATAGATCAGCTGATCAAAAACATACACATTTGACAGATGTTTTATAAGTTCTCTAGTAAACAAATTAAACAACAAAAAAACAAAACAAACAAAAATCAACAAATTAAACATAATTAGGTTCACAAAATGACATACAATTTATAAAACTTAATAAAGAGTTATAAATCATTATTACGATTTTCTTAACAACTTCATTTAATAAAACTCCTTATCACTTATTGTCAAATGGATAATACATCAACATGCATAAATACTACTTT